>LGRX02012925.1:0-28776 GCA_001247695.2 Cymbomonas tetramitiformis
AAGCGGTCTACTGTGTGCTGACCCCAGAGTCCGTCAAGCCACCTGAACCAATACGGATTCAGTTGCCAGTCATCCCCATCATAGATGCCCGCCAGATAGTCCGCTTGAGCATTCAGCTCCCGAGGCACCCACACGGGGTAGAGTGACACCCCCAGCCGGGTACACTTCCAGAAGATGCTCACCACCAGCCGATGAAGCCGATCGAGCATATATCTTCCAAAAGATTTTGCGGCCCGCAGTTGCAAATCTTTTAGGCCCGGTTTCGGCCAGCCCGGCCCGTCTCGAAAATTGCCCGCCGCAGGCGAATTTTTCCAATTTTAAGTATGGGAATATCATGAAAATCAAAAATTTCACGTAAAATTTTGAGATTTTCACTGTTCGTCTACGGCCCGCAGCCGGATCCAATCCCGGCCCGCTTTCGGCCCGGCGTGACACGCTACGGCCCCGGGCCGGCCCGCCACGGTAAGATATATGCCCTGAAGCCGATGCTTAGAGCTACAGCCTTTGTCCAAAATCTGACAGCCTGCCTGAGAGTCTGTGTACAACTTAAGTCTACCTCCCTCCACAAAGCCCGAGAAGGACCGTAGGGCCTGCAAGTAGCCCACCATCTCCCTGTGTGTGGAGGACTCCTCCCGCTCTGCTAGGGTCAAGTGCGCCCCCTGGCGACCTGCTCTAGCCTGCCTGTAACCGCCTCCAGGACTGCTACCCAGCCTGTGCCACCAGCATATGTCCACATCCTTAATAATAATAATATAACATTTACGCTGAGAATAATGACAATGTCACGAGTCCGCTGCATCCTTTTTCTGAAAGCCAAAAAGACTGGCCAGATAGGGGCTTCAAACTGCCGCCTCTCTCTGCACTGAAAGCCAAAACCGGAGCTCTTCTGCCACCTCCTCTGTTAGCCTGATGGCCTTGTCCCAGGAGGTGTGCCTCTCAACCTCGAGGTACATCTCCCTAGAGAACATCTGACACACCTTGCCCAGGGCCAAGCTGAAGCTCTGAATCTTCCCTGCCAGTCTGGAGAGCTCCCTGGGAGAAGTCCACTGCCTACCAAGTGCGTCTGTCACCCGAGCCTGAAAGGAGTCCCACTTCTTTTGGGGCACGTAAAACACCCCTATGACAGAGTCAATACCAATTCCCAAGAACTCGATCAACTGCTGAAAACCCAATACTGACTTCTCCTGGTTGACCAAGAAACCACTGTCCTCCACGTCCTGAAGGACTGTCGCCTGCTCCTGTGCAAAGGGCCTGCCAGAAGGTCTCTAAATGAAAAGAAAATCATCCAGGTAGTGAACCAAGCCTGCACCTTGCCTTCTCCACCGAGCGGCTAGCTCATTGGTGATCTTGGTGAAGAAGTAAGGGGCAGGCGCCAGACCGAAAGGCAGAGCCTTAAACACATAGAACCTCTCCTGCCAGCTAAAAACCACGTAGGTATGAAAGTCCTGGTGCAACTCTACGTGGTGATAGCCCGAAGTCAGGTCAAAAGACCAAAGAGAGCCTTGCCAAAAAAGCAAATATCTCACAATAGCCAGAGATTCGTACTTGAACTTCTGGACTACTATGAAAGAATTGACATACCTGCCATTCCAAATAAGCCGCTTCTTAGGCGGCTTATCTGGGCCCATGTCCCTGTAAGCCACTGCCAACGGTGACACAACTGTGCACTGTGGGCTGAGTGAGCCACTCCTCTGCCGCGCCAGACTGAACCAAGCCAAATACCGCCTCTGTACTGTAACAAACTCTGC
The DNA here is from genome assembly GCA_001247695.2 of Cymbomonas tetramitiformis. Taxonomy (NCBI): domain Eukaryota; kingdom Viridiplantae; phylum Chlorophyta; class Pyramimonadophyceae; order Pyramimonadales; family Pyramimonadaceae; genus Cymbomonas; species Cymbomonas tetramitiformis. The sequence continues at coordinate 1,749 of LGRX02012925.1, forward strand.
CTCTGCCAAAGCCGAAGGAGCATTAGCCGAGAACCGGCTAGGCGGCGGGGGGCCGCAATCCAAGTGAGCGGGACGCCGAAAAGCAGGGGAGAAGTCCTGTCGCGATTGACCGGCCCCTGGCCGAGCGAGTCTCCCAAAAAGAGGGTTTGGCCGAAGATTGCCCGAAAGAATTTTGACCCTTAAGTATGCAAAAAGATGTCCAAACAAGAAAAAACAAATGTTTTCTCGAAAACTGGTCGAAAGGCCTCCGGAGAGGACTTCTGCCCTGCCGAAAAGGATCCACGTCACCACCATAGCGGAGGCGAAGGATCTCCAGAAACCAACTCGCTGCCTCAGCCTGCCTGTGATCCTCGGGACCTCCGGGACCCCCGGGACCTCCGTCGCTGGAGCCTCGTCGAACTCCGACGGGCAGTCCACAAATTCTGCAACACACCGAACCTACTAAGCTAAGTCACCTAATCTCTGAAAAAGCCGAAGCCGATCCGAAAGCAATCAAGGAATTGGTTGTCAGCCCGTCGTGGGGCGGCACGCCTCAAGAGAATTACGTGATCGAGGATTGAAAAAACGAGTCATTGCGGTCACAAGGGGGAGACTCCTCAAGCAATTTGCAAACATTATGCGTGCATCTAACATACAACAAAGTGCCAGAAGGTTACGTAACGATTCCTCACAGCGGAATTACACCGTGACGTTGGAACTCGAGCGAAGGAGCGAACCCTAAAACCGTTAGAAACGAATAACACATCACGATTACTCTCGTTACTTTACTTACTCAAGCGGGCGAGAAGCCGGCGAGTCTCTCGGGCTATAAGCCGGAGTTCCGCGACCACTGGAGACCCAGTGACGCCATACCGCAAGAAGCGGTTTTACATTCAACGTCCTTTTCCTCCCTTACCCTTGCCACCATTCTGTGGGCATTGGGGCGAAATACGGTCTGGAGCGCCACATATGAAGCAAGCTCTACCCTGCACTACAGGCTGAGCACCGCGACCGCATCCGCCTACAAACGGACTGTTGTCATTGACGCGAGTGCGTTTAGCATTTCTCTCTTTCTCTAGCTTCGCTGCGCGCTCGGCTATAGCCTTCTTGGCTTTCTTCAATTTCTTCTCTTGCTCCTCAGTAGCCACGATTGGCTCTCCCTCGAACTCTTGGGCCGTAGGCCATCCAAACTTAAACGCTATGTCAACGATTTGGGCCTGTTCTTCAACCCAGAGCATACCTTCTTCGATTGCCGCTTGCGCTTTTTTGACTTTCGCAAATCGTTCTTCGGTGATCGACTCTGGATGGGGTCTCGAGCCCCTCCAGGTGCTGCTTGACGTCGAAGAAAACATCATCGGCCTTTCAAATTGTCGAATTGCCGCTTACAAGAAAGGTCCTCTGACTTTGATCCCCCTTGCTTTATATGGACGAAACCGCCGGCGGTCCAGGCGGTAGGGCGCTCGAGCTTTCTCTTCTCTGGCGCTTTCGCCCCTACTGACTGAAGGATTGCGATCGCTGTGCCGCTAGCCAACCTGTTGCGCTGCTCCGGGACCAAAGCTGCCAAATGAGATTGCAAATTCTTTTCGGCTTCGGAGAAACTCGGAACGATCTCATCAAGTTTTGCTGAATACGCTGCGAACTCAGGTGACGCCTTAACTCTGGTGATCTTCTCTTCCAACTGCGCGTCTGAAAAATCATCCATACTGAGAATTCACCGAATATATATACACTGAAAAATTCCACTGTAACTCTGTAACAAAAATGATACCCTTCCCGAAAACAGATCAAGTGTCGGAGCAGAACTCTACAGAGTTCCCTACCTTATACTGCTGGTACAGCAGTCTGCATTGACCCGGGCCCTTCGGTCCGGTCTGTCACATAACCAGAGTTATGTGTCACAGTGCAGCGAGCGGATCGAGAGGTGCTGTGTCCATCCAGTTTTATTATTCTGACGATTGCAATTCTGTGTCTTTGAAAGTATTCTGAACACCGCGTCTGCCATGCCATAACGTCGGGGTGGCGTCGCGGCACATGTGCGCGAATGTAGTGGCAATGTCATCATTATCGTTTGGCCATCGTCAGATCGAAATTTCGTTAGTGCCGCCCGTTGGGATTCGAGCTTTGATTAGGTATGTAATTAATTTGTCCGCGTTCGTCCTTATAAAGAGCACGGGTGTGATAGCGTCACCAACAGTGGGCTTTCTACTATAGTAAAACCCGCACGAGGTCATAGGCACACGGGTTCTTGATAGTTACTTACTAGCATATTCATGGATGCATCCGGAGCACCCCCTCTTCTTGCCCCTGGTGTTTTCAATAGCCTGCTTTGCAGGGATACTGCACTCTCAGGACTTTGTCCCCTTTGCTAGCGTAAATGTTTTACTATTATTATTTATCTTCTTGGACGTCCCACCCTCACCCCCGGTTTTCAGAGCACACCCGTTGGCTTTGGTATTGCCATGGGCTTACGCCAGACTTTGGTGGGCTTGAGGGGGGTGGGGGAGGGTGTGGCGGTTGACGGGAGGGGCGTGGGAGCAGGGGGTGCCGACCTTTATGAGCGCGGAGGTTACCGATTTGACGCGAAGTTAACCAATCCAAAGGGGAGTATGATTTGTCGGTTGCCGGATGACACCCCGTGTGTGCCACAGTCCTCTGTCTATACTAGTACTCGGTACAGTACGGCTGTCACAGGTTTAGGGTTTCCGGCTTAAGCCGAGGTACACTCAATCTAACTGACTTCTTATAATATCTTAAGTGTAAGCATTCTGTGTTTCACCACCTCAATATATAGTCAGCGCTATATATCTCACAGGTTATGGTGCGCCAGGCACCTTCCACTACTTTTGATTTCATGAGTGGCTAAGCCGCTCCGCTTGGTGGGACGTTGGGGGCCCAATTTGATGTCGTGATTTTCGCAGTTGCGGTCGAGAGCTAGTTTACGGGCGGACTGATTTGGTATCGCTGCAGCGTGCGCCTACCTGGGATATTTTGTATTGTCCGCGTTGGATTTCGCTCGACTGGAACTTGATCAATTTTTGTCGTGGGATTCCTTGGCCGCCGCGTTCCGATCTTACGAAGTCACAGTCACGGCTTCCTCAATTATCCGTTCCGACACTGCATCTTACGGCTCTCGACCATCGCTTTTCTGTGTTCTCCGACATCGGCCCTCTACCCCGACGCTCCCACCTACTGGATTTTCATCATGAGTATTAATTCCCACGTCACGCCTCCCTTGGGGGCTCACAACCGCATTAGACTAGACACCATTTTTTCACGCGACGTCGGGTCTCGTTATAGACCGACGCCGGATTCTCCCGGTGTTACCCTCACGGCTGCGGACCGGACTCGTGCTACGGCTATCCAAAATTCCACTTGGGACGTGGACATCGTCAAAAGGATTTCTCGCGACGCCTTGGGCTCCAAGGACGAGACCTTCCGCGGCGATGAGTCGACCCGCAACACGCTCTGGACGTCCATTGTGAAGTCCTTGCAGCGCGCGTTCGAGCAGAAGGACCCCGCCAGTACCGCTCTTTTTGATCTGGCGGACGCGACAAAGGAAGTCAACGCCATCATCAACGCTATTCTCTTCTCGACTTTGACTTCGTTGACCTCTCCAAATTCTGCGGCACGACGTTGGGTTGAGGCCTCGTGCGGCACGGGACCACTGTATAGAGGGTCTGTAGAGGGTCATTTTGGTATAAGGAAGGCTCCGAGGGCCTTCGGGAGCTCTCGAAGACGGCACGCTAAAGAGAGGGGGTGCATTGAGGGGAGGGGGGTAGGTGGCAAATTTGCAGCCCCTTCATTCATAGGGTTCCGAGGGAGTATAGAAAATTCCAAGGTTAATGCATCTACATATGAGGGACGGGCCCACTGTATAGAGGGTCTCGTAGAGGGTCATTTTGGTATAAGTAAAGGCCCTGGGCCTTGGAGCTCTTGGGAGCCTAAGCAAATTCTAAAGAGAGGTGCATTTAGGGAGGGGTGGGTGGCAAATCTGAAGCCCTCCATTGATAGGTCCTGAGGGGAGCAGCACCCATAAGTCATGCATGAGAGCATATGCGGCACGGGCCCACTGTATAGAGGGTCTGTAGAGGGTCATTTTGGTATAAGGAAGGCCCCGGGGGCCTTCGGGAGCTCTCGGGGACGGCACCCTAAAGAGAGGGGGCGCATTGAGGGGAGGGGGGTGGGTGGCAAATTTGCACCCCCTTCATTGATAGGGTTCCGAGGGAGCAGCACCCGTAAGTCATGCATGGGAGCATATGGGGGACGGGCCCACTGTATAGAGGGCCTGTGGAGGGATTGATTCCGATACAGTATATCAGAATATCGACGTGACATATACCACGCCTTGCGGTAGGCCCTATGGAGTAGAGACACACACATTTGAGACGAGTAGGGAGCTAGGGACATGGTCGTATGGCATAGATAAATGGTGGTAGCGAGTAGGCACAATATCGTAGAGATACATTAGGGGCACGCCCTTGAGAGTAGGGACGGCCGTGTCGGAGAGTGATGACGTGCCCTTGAGAGTAGGGACGGCGTCATAGGAAGTAGTGGAGAATATCCATAATTTTGAATGTGTGAACGGTATTACATTTACCTTTGGGTGATGGCCACGCACCCAACTCTTTAATGCATCGTACTCACTCGGATCAATCTTGTCCAAAGTAGCTTGTACTCGTTCGGAGGGCAACAATACACCATGATGACGAAGCCCATTTCCGATTACTATCCCGTTGCGCAAGAGTGGTGTGGTTCGGGATGAACTTAGTCACGGTGGGGCCATTTTCATCGGAAGTTGGCGTGATTGGTGTCGGTTGTTGCGGTGCAGACTCCAGGACCGGAGTGGAAGATTGCATAGTTGGGCCTTGCGGCGACACGATATCAGACGGGCTTATGCCAAGGCATGTGCGTGTTGGATGTTGAAGGGGTGTAGGCTCAAAGAGCGGCGTTGTGGACACTGTCGACTCCACCACCAAACGCAATTGGGGAGTTTGGGAGTTTCGGGAGTTGGGGAGTTTTACAATGGGAGGCCCTAAAAAAATCGAAAATTTGACCGAATCTAGGGTTTAAGATTTTCCCGAGTGGAATGTAATTTTATTTAATTTTCCGGTTGTTTTAGGGTTTAAGAAATATTCCTAATTTTCACGAAAAAAATCATCTTTTTCAGCCTGAATTAAGGAAGGTTTATGGGGTTTTTTGTGTTAAGAAAACATAAATTTTCCATTGAACTTGTACAATATTTCACGCATTCTCAAGCTTCAAAATTTTTTTCGAAACTCGGTAGCAAAATCACACTTTATACGTCTGATTTTTATGAAATATGTTTTTGGGGGTTCATCGATGAACCCCTTTTATTTTTTATAGTTTTATATGCCCTTTTTGGGGGTTTTTCTAAAATTTTGAAATTTCTTCAAAAAACCCCGATTTTTTTGCAATTTCAGGAATATTTTTTGTTCACTTCGTCCCTATTTTTTTTTGTGTTTGCCCCGTTTTTTTTTATCTTCTTCCAGGCATAAAACAACCTACAACCGCTAGCTCACGAACTCGAGTTTACGGCGCGCGCCAGGACTTCTCTTAAATAAAGCACAAACGCGGACTAAAAACATTAAACGCGCAAACCCTTAAAAACCTACACCGCACAATTAAAAGTCTCACGACAACATGCCTTCCGTTTACAAGTTTGTCGACTACTTTCTTGCCGGACCTCATGACCGTGAGATGATTGCAACCCACCACATTCAACACTTGCGCTGCAATGACTGTCGACTTGAGCAGTGGCGCCTTTCGACTCATTACAACGTGCGCAACATGGAACGTGGAAGAAGAGACGCCGGGTTCGCCAGTTGGCGCTTCGTCCGTCGCACCCGGTCGCATTTAGTTTTTGAACTGATGGCGCGCGAAGGAGACTACCCCGACCGTGCTGGTAACGAGTGGACTACGCCGCGGACCATGATTGTCCCAGCAGACCTTCCTGGCGGGACTCCGGGCTGTCATTAGCGGTTGTCGGCTGTTTTATGCCTGAAATAAGGGGGGAAAACGGGGCAACCCTCATAAAATAGGAACAAAGCCAACCAAAGATATTCCTGAAAGTGTAGAAAACAACTGTGTTTTTTCCAAAATTTTCAAATTTTTAAAAAACCCCCAAAAGGCCTGAAAATCATATAAAAGTAAAAAAAAAATATTGGTTCATCGATGAACCCCCCAAAAAATATTTCGTGAAAGCAGACGTAAAAAGTATCATTTTGCTACCGATTTTCCAAAAACAAAAATTAGCTTAAAAATGCGTGAAATATTGTACAAGTTCAATTAAAAATTTATGTTTTCTTAACACAAAAACCCCCATAAATCTTCCTGAAATCAGGCTGACAAAGATGATTTTTTTTAGTGAAAATCAGGAATATTTTATAAACCCTAAAACAACCGGAAAATTAAATAAAATTACATTCAACTCGGGAAAATGTTAAACCCTAGATTCGGTCAAATTTTCAATTTTTTCAGGGCCTCCCCTTGTAAAACTCCCCAACACCCAAAAAGGCCAGAAATTCATATAAAACTAGAAAAAATAAAAGGGGTTCATCGATGAACCCCCAAAAACATATTTCATGAAAGCAGACGTAAAAAGTATCATTTTGCTACCGAGTTTCGAAAAAAAAATGGAAGCTTAAAAATGCGTGAAAAATTGTGGAAGTTCAATTGAAAATTTATGTTTTCTTAACACAAAAAACCCAATAAACCTTCCTTAATTCAAGCTGAAAAAGATGATTTTTTTCGTGAAAATCAGGAATATTTCTTAAACCCTAAAATAACCGGAAAATTAAATAAAATTACATTCCACTCGGGAAATTCTTAAACCCTAGATTCGGTCAAATTTTCATTTTTTTAGGGCCTCCCATTGTAAAACTCCCCAACTCCCAAAACTCCCAAACTCCCCAAATGTGTAGAATGCGACTCCACGTCATCTTGAGTGTCACAAGGGCTCCCATCTCGTGCCCGGGGTTGCGGTGTGGCAGGCTCCGAATCCGGAGCGGCGGGCATAGGCGTCGAGGACAGATGATTCGTGGGTGTGGAGGTGGACTCCTCGACATTGAAGATGTTCGGCATAAGCCGTATCTCTGAGTCACAACCAGTGGGCGTGCCCTCCTCCCCGTTGCTCATGAATGTATCCAGAGGGTCATGTTGGTCGGCATTGAGCACTTCAACCCCCGCATAGGACACACACCTTGCCTCACGTATCGCTAACCCACACGCTTGGCAATCCGCAGGGATACCATGCGCGGTCATGCAACTTGCATGATACATTGGCCATCCACACTTAGTAACACCCTTAAAAACGTACTCTTGTGTACATTCTTCGGGATGCGAACAAGTAAGCAACTGTGCATTCCCGGATGCATCGACCGCGTTACAACAGACTATGCATTTGGCACAACAATCCTCCTCCTCGCCCTCATCATCTCCTTGCGCTGATGGTGGTGTGGGGCTCGGTGTTGAAGATGTTTCGTCTTCTTGGGTGTTCACATCGGCACCCACCGGTAAGCGGAGATATTTGGTGCCATTGATAGTACGTGTGTAATCAGCAAGTTCGAGAAGTTTCCACAAGTCCTCCTTCACACACTTCGATTTCAACCTGGCACTGCTAATCGCATACTTGCTTATCAACGCCTTTGCTTCCGCCTTCACAGTAGCAGACCATCGTTGATAGGTGAAACCAGGTTCTACTGGGACTCCGGTGTCAAACATGCGGCGTGCCGCATTAGTCCGTCGGTACACAAGATATGTGGGTAATGCAACGTCCCTTCCCCTTTGATGTAGCTGCTCTGTAGTAAGTCCCATTATTTTGCACAATGCCGCATCGTCCAAGGCTCGAAGAGTATCCGCGTCGTGGTGCACAAGTGGCGGTCCTGTATGCACGATAGACGGTATGCATCTTAATCGGCAGTGTGGACAGTTATAGCACGTGCTGTAATTCTTTGAATGTATGGTGCACAATCTCACACCTTGTTCACATCTGAACATAACGTCTACGTTTGGTTTACTTTATAAATCCCATGACATTTTGTGAGGCTAAGTGTTGTTAGGAACATTTACCTTCTTGTGGAGTTTTGCGAGTTGCGTGCGCGTCGCTTGAAAGTGTTGAACAAGGTGCAATCATCCAACAAGTTAGATACCCACATGCACACCGTTATGTCCAATAGGTCTTGAGGCTGCACACGCATGTTCTCGACGTTGCCCAATCTATTGGCCACATCGACCTCCCGGTTATGAAATAACGCCTTACTGTCACGGTACGCCACCTCCGACACCACCTGTGGATCCTTAAGGAGAGAATCCACCGGTTGGTCGTAAGCATTGCAAAAGCAATGATAAAGATATTGTGTCGCAAACCGTACACGCCGGAATACACCCGTAGAAGGTATTTTGATTTCTTTACGGGGCCCCTCTTGTATGTAGATTTCGTCGTCTACAGGAAGCGCAGCCTCATCGGTATGAATGCCGCTGGCATTCGCCAACCTACAAAAGACGAGATGAAAATTGTTGAGCACATGAAGCCAAAATAGAGATAACTACTATAACTCCACAATGCGTGTCCCTACTCCACGATGCTTGTCCCTACTTCTAACGGCCCCATCCTTACTACACGATGCTTGTCCCTACTTCTCACGATGCGTGTCCCTACTTCTATCGGCCCCATTCCCACTCCAAAAGACTTGTCCCTACTTCTATCGGCCCCGTCCCTACTCCACGATGCGTGTCTCTTCTTATATCGGCCCCGTCCCTACTTCCGATGCTTGTCCGCACTTCTATCGGCCCCGTCCCTACTCCACGATGCGTGTCCTGATTGACGTAGGCTACATGTTACGCATGATAATATTGCTACTATGGTAGTATATGATAAATTGTGCTAGTGAGGTATAAATATTAGTGAGGTACTAATTGTTAGACATGCTCATATGCTACAAGCTATTCTACCTAAATATTGGCTTCACTTTGTTTTTTAAGCTTGGGTTATAGGCTTGCAAGTGGCCCAATACTTGAAGTAAGTGTTGGGCACAACCTTGAAGGACCCTTACTTTGTAAGCAAGCTACAATATATTGTCGATTCTACCCATATAGAAACATACACAAACACATATATATGTATATACATACCGCATGTAGGTGCAAATTATCGAGTATGTAAATATTGCTACGAATGGCATTCGAGATGAATGGGAAATTCACTAGATAAGAGCAAAGGTACACAAACCTCTCTGAGAGTGTACGGAGCCGGAGCGAGTCATTCCTCCACCATTCAAGCAAGAAATCCACAAACGTCTGCTTCTTGTGCAATCCCAATTCATTTAGAACCGTGTCACTATCACATTCCTCCACCGCATCGGAGTTTACTTCATCGTCCGTCATTTCATCGTGGCCAGAGGGGTGTTTGTTCTTTTGCACGCCCTGTTTGACCGAATTCTGTGCCCACAACCTTTATTTGAGCCCGTTGATCAAAACGAACCATTCGTTTAATAAGGATAGGGGTGCGCACAAAATATTATATCGCGCTCGAGCAAGTATTCGTAGCAAGTTTAGTGAACGAACTTCCGGCGCCTAGGCACGAGCCTTGGCGTGAGCAAGCCTCTGGTTGGACAACATGGGCGCCGGCATGCCTGTAGCACTAACAACTCGGGTGCGATAGAGCCTTTGGTGAAGACACCCTAGCTGCCTAGGGGTGAGCAAGCCTCTCGCAAAGTCCGCATGGGCACAAGCGAGCTTTTGATGCATTCAACTTGGCGCTGCAAGCCTCTAGCAATAAAAGCTAAAGAGAAAGTGTATGGGCAAGCTTTGGAGGGGCATACGATCAATGTTTTCCACGTCCCCAAATAGGATCGAATAGTACCATGATCCGTTTTGATGTCAGATTTTCTTTTCTTTGCATAGTAACTATCAGACCACAAAAATACTAGATCGTGAAGCTTTGAGGAGTCCCCCTCATCATCTTCATGATTAGGGGATACCTCGAACTTAACCGATTTGGTAAAAAATGTGGCGAGCATTCTGCGTTAGCCACAAAATATATTTTACTCAATATACACCGTTGTGCATGCATTTTGCGTGCACTTCACCCGAGGACGCATGAGGTGAGATGGCGCTTAAGGGGTGGGATATGGTATGGCATCAATGGAAATATACATGTAGGGCGGCCAAACTTGGAACAAGGAATAATGTTGCAAATATGTCACACTTGGCTATGGTATTTTAGCGCACTAAGTAATGCTGCAAGTGAGGGGTGTATGTGCCAAAATCAAAAGAAAGAAAAAAAATGTAACATACTCCTACCGGAGACGTGATATTATTAGGTGCTCAGCGGTCAAGCCTGCCCCTCTGCCCTAACTGCTATTACCCAGTCCAGTGCACTAGAAAGTTTAGCCCTTGGGTTCTGCTAGGTGGTCAATGCCATGCTAACAGCATCTAGTCTGCAGCCATTCCTCATAACGGGAGGCTGCAGGATGAGGGCCTACGCCGGCAGGTCAAAGATGAAACCTAGTTTAGCACCCACCTAGCAGTAAAGGTGGATGCAAGAACCCCCGACTAGTGGAGCACGAACAGCAACGAACACGCTCCCAATCGGAGATTCAACTAGGGCGCCTATCCAAAGATACAGGCAGGTCAATGAGCTGACGTGTAATCACTGTCAGCCCCAGGGTTACCACTGTTTGTGAATGGGCAGTTTACAGTCAGGTTCTAGGATGTTCTGACAGAATATTGTGGTCTGTTGCTGCCACTTCCAGAATCCACGCCGCTGTCGCCGCTGAAAAACCCCGGATGCGTCGTGGTGTGGGGGACTAAAAGCGGTGTCCGGCCGTTTGCTCAGCTCTCGCGAGTGGCCACCTGTGATGGCGCTTGACTAACACAAGCAAGGCCAAGCAGTGCGTTCAGTGCAACACACTAAGGAAGTACGCATCGGCGTTGGATCCTAAATGCACGAGTCGTGCACGTCAGTATCCAAGCCGTCAGCCTCGTGCCAAGGGTCCTCGTACTCGAGGTCGGCAATGTCCTCGTCCTCATGGCTACCAGGCTGCTCTGCTGCCTTCCCCTTTTTGCTGATTCGCGGCGGGCTTGGCGGCACCGATGGCGGCTTTCCGCTGCGCTTCTCACGAGGTAGGAGAGGGCGGTTGCTCTGCTGTCGATGTCCGCACGACGTCGCTGAAACTGCTGAAGTCGCTGACTGCTCCGCTGCCAGATGGCGGCGCAGCCAGACTGAAGTCTGTGGGCTGCACTTGCCCAGAGACTTTACCAAACGTAAATTTACCGCCTGGCACCACGGTTGGCATAGGGGAGCTGGTCGTGAAAAAACCCGTAGCTGCTGGCGGATGGTTCCGCTCCTCAGCTCTTCCTCTCGCCTTATGCCTCTGCGAGCTGCGTCGTTGCGTTCTAGCGCTGGGCCCCTGCGTGTGGGCGGTGCCTTGCGCGGATGGAGGAGGCGGAAAAGTCGATGTAGTCGCCAAGCCCGTCACGGTTTTGCTAGCCCGTTGAAATGCGGGAAAGCAAGAGCACACTCGACGACATGGAGGTCAAGTCCCTTTTCATCAAGTCCCTCGACCCGGTCTTCTATGCTCCGGTCGTCAACCGCCTACTGTTGCACGACCAACGTGCGGCGGAGTCCCTTGCCACCATTCAGCAATGGACCCGTGAGTGCCACGCACAACACGGGACGGATTCGCACATCCCGCCTGCTACACGCACGTTCTCCGCCCTCACCCTGGCTGGGCAGGGCGGTGGCGAGGATTACGAGACCGTCTTCGGCGAGCTCCGCGACCAGCTCTACGACATGAAGAAAGAGATCAAGGCCCTCAGCAACCGTCTCGACGACACGAAGGGCTACACGCCCCGCAACGACAAGAAGAACGCCATCGGACGCGGTGGACATGGTGACGGCGTCCGCTTCGCAGCGAAGCCCCTTCCCGAGCACGGCAACTACCCGCAGAGCTTCCGTGGGAAGTCTTCGGGTAAGGTGGCTTTCCACAAGCCCACCGGTACGTTCGTCCCGTTGTGCCGGCACCCGTCATGCTCCGCTACGGCGGAGAAGCATTGGCATCGGGACTGCCCGAACGGCGGGCCACGCGGACACGTTGGGGCACACGGTTTCAGCGTTGCGGACAGCGAGAACGACATGCTCGCCGTGATGTTCCAGAACGCCGTGGACGACGGCGACGCCGCCCGTTTCGACGCCGTCTGCTGCATTGCAGACGGCAAACCGGATTTCTACGACACCGCCTCCGCGTTCTCCTTCGCTGTCGCCGAGGAGCGGGTGCCCGAAGCCATCGACGAGTACCTGGGGTACCACCAGCCCGCTGACACCCGCCTCGGGGTTTGCGCGGTTGGTGGTGCTACGAACATCCACAACTTCAAGATTCACGACGAAGTCCAAGCCGACGCTCTGGACGTGCCGCCACCGCGGGCACTGCCCTCCGCTCCGCAGTCGGTGGTGTCAGACGAGGGGATGTACCCCGTCAGCGCGCTGCACGCGCACGAGCCACACGCGGCCTTCATGGACAAGTTCGCATTCAACTTGGACATCGCGGGAACGGAGCCGACCCTTGCCATGCACCACATGGGCCCCGTCGCGCCCGGGGAGGACGGCGTGTGTCTTCCGCCACCGAGACAGGCCATGGGATGCGGCAGGCCGCCAATGGGTTTCGGATTCTCTGCCCTCACGTCTCTCGCACTCTGCCTAATGTTTGTTATTTGTGCGACTGCCGCGCCATCGCGTGATTGCTCCGCGCCAACATCTTCGGCAACAGGGCGCGTCAGCGATGGAGTCGGTGGTGCTGGTGTGCTGGCGCCCACGGCCATCCCGCCGGACCTCTACTGGCAGCCGGAGGGCTGGTACCACAGCTGGTATCGTGCTACGTACGGGTACGGGTGGACGTGGCTCCCAGGCCCCCCGCAACCACCTGAGGCGGCTCCGATTGTTGATGCGCCGCCCTCGCCGGGTGGTGCTCCGCCATCGCCGGACTACGAGCCACCCGCCTGGGCGGCGGGGGAGCCGGGGATGCATTTTCTTCTTCAATTCAACACCGGACCGAGCCGGGTGCACCCGATGCGACTGCCTGCGACGACATCGGCACATCTTCAATTCTCTCAATTTGCTCTACGCATGATTTGACAAGCAATGGTACTTGCTGGATTCAGTGACCCGTAGGTCATGACTTATCTGACTCCCGTTAGCTGTACCAGTACTCGTACAGTACTAGGTGACAGATCCCTAGGTCACAGACACCTCATATTCGTTTATCTCTTATGATCAATTGACACTTATATGAAAACTATTCAGTGACCGCCCCGATATAATACGTTATATTATATCTCACAGGTTATGAGGTATTACCCCGCTTTTATCACTGCTGACTTTGCCATGAGTGGCTAAGCTTTTCCGCTTGGCGGGGCGTTGGGGCCTCGCGAGGTGTTGAATTGGCCACTTAGGGCGCGCGGTTTGCGCTATGTTGCGGTGAGATTACGACTTGGGATTTTCGGCAACTTCTTCGGGTGTCCGCGTTGGATTTCGTTTTGGACTGGGCTTGATCACCCCTGTCGACATCTCCTTGGCCGCCGCGTATTCGACCCCGTTGATTTAGTTCGACCCCTTCTGCTCCTCACTCCGCAACTGCATTACGGTCGCCCGCCACCTTACAATTTGACACTCGCCTTTTCCCCAACCCCCCTCCTATAGGAATTTATTCTGATGACTTCATCCTCAGTTGGAACACCGGCCATGGGCGCTAGAATGCGCCTTGATTCAATTTTTGCTAGGAACGTGGGTGCTCGCTATAAGAGCACCCCGCAGTCAGCGCATGTCGCACTCGCTGCTGCTGACAAAACACGCGGCAATGCCGTTTTGCAATCGTCTTGGGACATTGACGTTGTGAAGCGTGTTGCGAAGGACACCTTAGGGACGAAGGCGTCCTCATTTTCCGGAAGTGAACCCCATCGACAACTCCTTTGGGACTCCTTGGTGACCGCCTTGGAGGCCTCCTTTGTCAACAAGGACATCGCCAACGAGGACATTTTTGACCTCGTGGACGTCACCAAAGAGGTTCACCCGATCTTCAACGACATCTTACTTCGTGCGTTGGTCTCTTTGACAACGCCACACTCTCCAGCTCGAAGGTGGGTTGACGCTTCTGCTCGGATCTCTCCGCGCGACGGTAAGCGTGCCCTACTGGAGGTCACCAAGCGGCTCCTGCCGCCTGGGCATCGGCCACTCCGCCACCACGAAGAGCTTTTGAGCATTTCTTTTGGTTCGTCTGACGACCCTGAGCCCTTGGTCGCGCAATTTGACGAATGCCTGAAAGCTATCGCGGCTAGCGGAGCGGGCCCGCTGGACGACGAGGCTGCCAAGAGGCAGCTGCTAGCGGCGCTGGACGCCGAATTTTACAAAGAGGTGATCACCCCACTTCGCCTTGACACTGAATTGGCGAAGGTGGGCATCGAGGAGGTGTACACTCACGTTCTAGAGGTTTGGTGGTGTGCGAACCCTAACGGCCCTCCCACCCGCCCCAAGACGGCCGCGCCTGTCCCGACGCACACACCTATCGGATTGGCTTACGCGGGGGACGGGCAAGGTGGCATCTCGGACTTCCTCGAAGAGTTCGCTCGGATCATTGGTGAGGCCTCTACCCTACTCACCTCCCTTCGTCATGACGAGCGCGGAATTGCACCCGACGCACCACCGCCACGGGGTGATTTTCCCCGTAAGCATGGGGGCGGTGGTGTGAAGTTTCCACCGTCCAAGTGGCGCGACGAACGAAACCGTCGGACCGACGGAAAATTTCACGGCCGTAACCGGCACGTGGGATTTAAGCATCGCTTCGCGGCCTCCCCACTCCCCAAAGGCGGGAATTGGTCGCAATCGCATCGGACGCAAGGTGCGAGGAGCATTTCTTTCCATTCCGCGTCCTCGGCCTTCGTTCAGGAGTGCCCCCTCTGCCCTGGGCACTTTCATGACACGGCGCGTTGCCCAGCGGTGTGTGGTTCGTGTGATGTGGGACTTCGTGATGCCGCCATGGACTTGGACGAGGTCGTTTCGGCCTTTCAGACCGCCTTCGACGACGAAAACGACGAGGACTTCGCTGACTTGTGCCACGAGCACGACCAACCACTGGTGCGTACCGATCCTGAGCCTTTCACCTACCCGGTACGGCACGACGTGGGATTGCGTGCCCACTATGCGGGCTTAAGTCATGGAGCTTCGGGCGACGGCATGGAGGGTGTGCTGTCAGATGCACGGGGCGTCCTCGAGTCACTACGGTCTGCGGCTACGGCTGCACAGGTCGGTGGTGCTGCCACCGCTGGTGAGCAGCCACCGTTGCACATCGGCACTTTGTCTGTGCCGCAGGTGGTGTGCGATGCGCCACCACCACCTGCCGATCACGAGATCGACACGGGGCTTTACCCTGTTTCGGCATCGGACCCCGCTTCATTCGATTCTCCTTTCGAGGAACCGCTACGGGTTTCTTTTATGGACCGGGTAATGCCCGCATGCCCTGACCCTTCACTTAATTTGTGTTCGATTGAGCCTTCTCACGACTCGATTCACCCGGGAGAGCTTTCCGTGATCGACGATGACGACGACTCCGACGGCTATTCCTTTTCCGGAGACGAGATTCCCTCGGCACCACCGGCTACGCGGTCACGTGTCGGTGTGGCGACATTGCCGAGAGTCTTTTCTTTTGCATCCCTAGCCCTGCCCGCACTCATGTGTCTTGCATGTGTGTCAACGGTTCAGGGTTCGGTGGTGCTCGATCGAGCCCCTGAATTCACCGCAGCAGTACATCCCGCTGGGGTGACAACCAACAGTTTGTCTACCTTGCCGTACTATTTTACTTTCGGCATTCCTTTTCCTTCTGAGGTTTCGGCAGGTCTGCAACCTAATTTTCAATTTTCGGAGTTCCTAATTTTGCTCCACGAATCTTTTCCTGGCTCTGACTTCTGGACTCTGGCTTCTGGCTTCTGGTTCTGGACTCTGGCTTCTGGACTCTGGTTCTGGATTATGACTTCTGGACTCTGGTTCTGGTTGAACTTCTTTGACACTGACAACTTCTTCAACTCTGGTGAACTCTGCAACTTTGTAGACCACTTTCAAAGTGGCTGAGTATCTGCAAGATTGAGCTGTAGGAACTTAGCTTGTTAGCAGTTACCTAGCAGCAGTTTTAGGAAGGGACCGCCCTGGCTAAAGCACAGGCCTCCCTCTAGCAGTTTCCAGCTCTTAGCTGTTTGTTGTTTCGGAACAATTTGCTTTGTCTGTGCTCCGCTCTCTGCCACCTGTAACAGCACTATGTACAGTCACAGGGTGGTGTGCTGGATTCAGTGACCCGTAGGTCATAACTTATCTGACTCCCGTTAGCTGTACCAGTACTCGTACAGTACTAGGTGACAGATCCCTAGGTCACAGACACCTTATATTCGTTTATCTCTTATAATCAATTGACACTTGTATGAAAACTATTCAGTGACCGCCCCGATATAATACGTTATATTATATCTCACAGTACCGGCTCTTCTGGGCGCTGTGACAGTGGCACCGGCTCTCCCGGGCACTTTCAACGTGGCTAGATTTACCGAGATTGAGATTGGCCTGCCTCCCGACTGTTATGCTGTTGGTTCAGGTTGCCCCAAGATGGGCTTAGTTTAGGGCTTTAACTGTATCTGTATTCTGCAGTATGCCAACTGACTGCTAGTTTCGGGAGTTACCCTGCCAGAAGGGACAGGTTCTCCTGTAGGATGCTTATTTCCACCGAAGCTGAGTAGGTGTTTGTTTCAGTTCCGTGACCACCTAGTTTGCCAGTCACCACCCTAGGTGGTGTGCTGGAAGTGCCGCCCCGACTGTCATTCCTATAGTTAGGGTGTATGACTGTCACCGGTCCCGGAACCCTAGACCCCGAACATATAACGGGAAGACTCGGTATTCTCTCTATCCGGTTATCTATTTTGATTATCAACACTCCGAATATACAGTCAAGCTGATATATTCAGCATATATATCTACATATATATATCTCACTTCTTGTCAAAAATCAGGTGAGGTTTTGAGCTTTTGGCATAGGAAAACCGGCAACAAACCTCGAATAATCGGACCTCGATCGCTTCGGTCGAACAGAGACTCCGGTAGTCCGGTTCCGGAGTAAAATGCAGGCGATGAGCCGATGCGATGTCGAACAGGATCACCGATGACGCGATTTTGGGATAAAACGCAGGATAATAGCTCGGGAACCCGCCCCAGTGTTACCGGCAGCCTGCTCAAATCACTTTTATCCTACTACTGTACATGATAACTGCCGGCGGGATCAGCCAGAGTAGTTACGTCTATAGCCAATAGACCATCTATGGAAAACGGTATCCAACGGTATGGGTATCGTAAGATTCCCGCACCCGGGATGGATCCTGCGGCAGCGGCATACCGATACCCTCCAAAGCGCGAAAGGCCGAAAGCCGAGCTCGCATGAGAGTTTCAGTTTGAGTTTCGAGTTTCAGTTTGTATGCCGATCGGATGAGAGATGAACGGTTCCGCAAAAATTACAATTTTTTGAATTGTAGTTTTCAAGTTTTGAGGAGGCTTTCGTTCTTTAGTTCCGAAGAGCGTAAAGAGAAACCACACGCTTGCCCCAGCAAACTTATCAAATCGAAATTGTTGTAGCAAATTGAAAATTGATGTAGCAAATCGTGAGGGATGGCTTTTCTGTTTTTTTCTGTTTCAAACTAAAAACTGTGAAAGCTAAGTCAGATCTTGGATGCCGATCGGAAGTGATGCCAGGAGTGTTTCGTCCCGCTGAATTGACTTTCTCGTCGAGTTGAAAGGGAATCCCTGACAAGTTGCAAGATGAAATTTTATATTGTTTCTTGAGAATAAATCTTGGCATTTTTGCTCTGTAGTAAGCAACCCCACTGTGTCCACACGAGTGTGGCAGTATGGAGTTTTAGCTCGACCGTCAAGACGTTTGAACACTCGCCCGAATACAACTAAGCTTGGCATCAATTAATTTTTCCCAGACAATTATGATTTCTACTTTGAACAAGTTTTTTTTCGTCTACAGACATTTCACTGGGCTCTTGAGGCTCCTTGCAGTGGTCATACTATGCAGTCGGGCCTCAGTAGTCTCCCAAGAACCACCACCTCCGCTCTCTCTCCGCCCCCTCCGCCCTCACCACCTCCTCCTCCGCCCTCTCCGCCTCCTCCGCCCTCCGCCCCCTCCGCCCTCCCTCACCACCACCTCCTCCGCCCTCATCACCACCTCCACCTCCGCTTCCACCCAGCTCCCGTCTCCTCCTCCTTTTCCCTGTCCACCTCCCTCTCCATCGCCCCCCGCCCTCCCCGCCTCCTCCTGCACAACCCCCAAATCCTCTACCTCCTCCGTTACCCCCTGCTGAACCACCGGCGCCTGCTTTTGAAAAACCAGATGACAACACTACAGATGATACTAATGACTACGTTGTCTACGACATCGATTGGACTCAGGTTAAAGAGATCATCCGCGCTCCCACATCACTTTCTTACGCCCCACTCCTATTTCCACGACCGCTGCGAAAGTTCTCGCAGTCACGTTGGCCCCGTTTGTGTCACGTTTAGACTGCCGCTTGTCCATACCCATAGCCGGCTCAATGTGACTCTTACGCAGCGTGACCTCCGTCGAGTCATCTTCAGAGGTCCTGGACCTGCGGCTCCGACTTAAATCCATGACCGTTGCCGTGCAGGTGTCCTCCGCGCCCGCAGCTACAGATGTGGATATCACGACAATTGGAAACTGTGCCTGCGACCTGCATCTCCGTGCCTGTGACATGAACTGCTGCTGCGACGAGGAATGCTCGGTGCGGACCCAAGGCTTGTTTGTTTCCACTCACTCCCTCAATCTGCGGGGCCGTCGCCTGCGCTTTCCACGCTCCAATGTGCGCTTCCCGCTTCAATCGCGGAACTTAGCGTGCACTACGCCAGGCTGCCCTCGGTCGAATCCCGCGAGAACCCGCTCTCCATCACCGCTGTGAGCGATTCCGGGCAGCTCGAAGCTGAGATGACTCTCTCGTCACATGACAAAGTTTCCAAACATCCTCTTCCCCGGCCTTTGACCCGCATGGTCCCGTGTCAAGTGAACCTGGTAAGGCAGTCTTGTCACACAGCGAAGCTTCCAAACTCCTGCCTCTTCACCGACCTCTAACCCACCAGGCCCCTCATAAAGCGAAGCCCTGGGTGGCTTTTCGATGTTTTCTATATCCACGCCTACACCTCTCATCTTTCCCTCTCTCCATCACTGTGAAACCTGCCGTCGCTTGAGCTGGGAGTTAGGGCTACTTGTGATGAGTGCGACGGCGCTGAAGCTGCGAAGACACCGTGGGTGGGTACGGCAGAGGAGGGAGGTATACACCAGCAGTTGTGTCGAATATCAAAACAGTGGGACGTCGGAACACGACAGAAGGGAGAGACAACCTGCACAGAAAGTGCGGCATATTCTAGGGTTTTGACACCTTTTGAGCTTTGCCAATATTACATCAGATCTAGAAAGTGAGTCGGGCATTTGTGAGAATCCTTACTGCAGCACGTGATTTTTGGCTTTGTACTGGGACAGGCCAGTGAGCAGGAGCTCTTCTCGGAATGCTCGCCTGAGGGCCCCCCGGAGCCCTCCCTCACATACTGCGTCGCTGATGCCGCCATTGCTGAGGTGCGTTCACCACCTACGACTCCCACGGGAGCCCCAACACAAGCTCACCCGCCGTGATGTGCTCCACTGTTGGTAAGCTCCCCCTCCCCCGTTTGCCGCAGTTGCATCTTGTGAGATGGTCACTCCAAGTTCGAGCCTCACTACCCCATCCCCTGGTCTGGAGTGGCCACATCTAGTTCGTTGCTGTGAATGCTTGAAGGGGAGTCTCCACACTAGGTTGGCTCCACTGCACACGTCACTCGAAGTCTCTCTTACTCCCTGAGCGATCGCGAGAACCCCATCCTGTGGCTCTCTTCACGTACTTATTTTTGTGCGTCCGCATGTTCGTTGATGAAAGCCTGTCCCCAGCCCGGCGCCGTGCAGCAGCCTCTGTGGAGCCTGCCATCCTGAGGTTGGGTGTTTGGGACCACCGTCTGCGGCAGGTGAACCTTCCCTCCAGCAGCTCCCTGACTGTGGTGAGGAAGGAGCCATCCGATGACGACTGGTCCTTCTCCTCCCAGCTCTGCATCGCTCAAGACAACAACGCAGAGGTACCCTCACTCCCCTCACTCCCAGCTCTGCATCGCTCAAGACAACAATGCAGAGGTCCCCTCAACTCCGCGGCCCTCCTCACTCCTTACTTCCAGCCGCCATTGCCGTGCTACTACGTTATACTCTGTGGCACTAGTCCTCCTTGCCGCTTTGGTTTCTCCTCGTCCAACAGCTTGGTGGCGACCTGGAAGTCCCACCTCCGGCAGAACGCCACGCCAGCGAGGCCCTGAGCCGGCGCGCTTCCTTGCTTGTCTTGCCAGTCTCAGACCCCTCCCCTCCCTGCATCTGACCCTCTCTACCTGTGCACGTCTGAGATTGACACCCTCACCACCCCCCTCCCGCTGGGGAATGCCTGCAGCTGGGCTACTTCTTTGCGGACCCCGAGCCTGGAGATGGTGCTGACCTTACGAATCGGATCGATGAGGACGACACCGACTTTTGGTTGACGGTTCGGCCTCGCATCCTACGCTCTCTGCACTCCCCTTCCCCACACCACTTCTCCAGGGCGGGCGCCCCCCTCACAAGGAAACACTTCTCCAGGGCAGGCGCCCCCCTCACAAGGATACACTTCTCGCCCGAACTCGCGCACGCTTTCGCCGTGGCTGTGGCTGCTGCCGCCCCTTCTCCTGTCGGGGAGGACGAAGGGGGCAAGGCAGTGTGGGTGGGGGGGCGGCAGGAGGACAGCTCTTCGACGAGCTCTGGTACAAGCAGCGGGTACACGGTGGGGGACGAAATGCAAGCAGTATATAACATGCTGGTAGCCTCTCCTCAAACCTCATGAAGCCTCTGCACCCATTCGCAGTGGCTGCAGGGAACCCGCTGGGTCCACTGGAAGGGGGCGGCTGCGGCTGGTGTGGCCTGTAAGGCGGTGCTTTGGGGTGCCCCGGCAATCGGGATCCCCCATACGCAGACGGGGTCCCCAGCAGCGCGGGCAGGATCCCCCATACGCAGACGGGGTCCCCAGCAGCGCGGGCAGGATCCCCCATACGCAGACGGGGGCCCCAGCAGCAGGCTCCCCATGCGCAGACGGGGGCCCCCAGCAGCGCGGGCAGGATCCCCCATACGCAGACGGGGTCCCCAGCAGCGCGGGCAGGATCCCCCATACGCAGACGGGGCCCCCAGCAGCGCGGGCAGGATCCCCCATGCGCAGACGGGGTCCCCAGCAGCGCGGGCAGGATCCCCCATGCGCAGACGGGGCCCCAGCAGCGCCCGAGCAGGATCCCCATGCGCAGACGGGGTCCCCAGCAGCGCGGGCAGGATCCCCCATACGCAGACGGGGCCCCCAGCAGCGCGGGCAGGATCCCCCATACGCAGACGGGGTCCCCAGCAGCGCGGGCAGGATTCCCCATACGCAGACGGGGTCCCCAGCAGCGCGGGCAGGATCCCCCATGCGCAGACGGGGTCCCCAGCAGCGCGGGCAGGATCCCCCATACGCAGACGGGGCCCCCAGCAGCGCAGGCGTGGCTGCCTGCTTGGGTGCATACAACCCTGGCAGATCTTTCAGACTGCTGGACTGTTTGATGGGGCCCGCAGATCAACGGCTCAGCGTATACAGCGAGTGCCGGAGCCTTCACCGTGCCCACCGCAGTCTGGAGCAGTGCCTGCACCTCCGACACCAAGGTGCACCCTGAACCAAAGCGGCCCTCGCTTCCCACAAGCGCCCCCTCTACCGCTTCAACTCCTCAAGGGGTTTGACCAGGAGGAGGGCGCGGTGCGGGCAAGTGCCGCAGGTGCTGTTCGGCGAGAACCTGCCCGGCTCTGCGGAAGATCGCTCCGAGAGCTGCTACATCTCCACGCGGGATCTTCAGGTGACACAGCCCCGTGCTCCCTTCCCCCCCACCTCAGATGGCGCCCTCCAGGCCGCCGCGTCCTCTTGCCGCAGGCTAGTTCCTTGCTGCTGGAGTGCTGCGGCCGACACCGGAGAGCTGTCTGAGCGGCGATGGAGGCGGGGGCATCAGGCGGACTGCTCCTCCACGTTCTCGGGGCAGCTGTGGAATGAGCTCGCGGTGACCACCCCGCTTTCCCTGCCCCTCCCCTCCGTTTCCCATAGAGCATATTCCCCCGCCCTCCGTTTCCCATAGAGCATATTCCCCCGCCCTCCGTTCCCATAGAGCATATTCCCCCGCCCTCCGATTTCCATAGGGCATATTCCCCGCCCTCCGTTTCCCATAGGGCATATCCCCCGTCCTCCATTTCCCATAGAGCATATTCCCCGCCCTCCGTTTCCCATAGAGCATATTCCCCGCCCTCCGTTTTCCATAGGGCATATTTCTCCGCCCTCCATTTTCCATAAGGCATATTCCCCCGCCCTCCGTTTTCCATAGGGCATATTCCCGTGTATTTTGGGGCCGTTCACGCTCAAGGCCCCTCGCACATAGGAGGCCCACTTCAGGCTCAGATGAGGCCCGTCATATGGAGTCTTGCCTGCTGAGGGTGCCTGACACTGAATGTGCTTCATGCTTAAGGTCCTTGGCAAAATAAGAGCTTCGCACTTTGTGTGCCTCATGTGTGCCTCGCCCTTAAGGCCCGTCAGACTCAAGATCCTTCTCACTTAGGGTGCCTATCACTTAGGGTGTCTCACGCTTAGGGTGCCCATCACTCAGGGCCCCTCGCGCCTACGGTCCCATCATATGCAAGATGCCTCTCACTGAGGGTGCCTCTCACTGAGGGTGCCTCTCACGTGGGGTGACGCTCGCATTTGAGATCCTGAGCTTGTGGTCCCCATGGACGCGTGTCAAACGCTCCAAGTCCCTCACATTCCACGTCAGCATATCCGATCTACCGCTCCGACTGGCCGCCTCGACTTTCCCACGCCTCCCCTGAGGTACCTTCGGGAAAGAAGCTGCCCAAGCTGCAGGCTCTACCATGCTTCCCAAAGGGCTGAGATGGCGTCTGTGATGGTTGGCATGGACGGATCAGATTGCCACGAACAACGCGCAGACGCCAACATACATTGCAGTGACTCTGTCAAAAATGGACTACCTATATCCAAATGGCGAGCTGGTGGCTTACAATGCACCGCCCACCCTGCCTGCCTCGGGCGTGGTTCCAGAGGCCGAATACAACACAGCCACAGGTACTCCGCCGTCGCACGTGCAGCTGGCAGCCTCTCCAAATCCCCCCACCTCCCTTCCCTCCCCACAGAACCGCATGAACCGCCCCAAGCATCCCCCGCCGCATGAACCGCCCCAGCAAACGTTCCGGTGACACAAAGCCACGGGCGCGTCGCTCAACTACTGGGTTTTTTCTTTCTTTCTTCAACAAAGTGATAAAAAACTTTGAAGGTTTCATCGGCTTCGGTGTGGCGCGTGCGCGGAAACCCCGTCTCCGCACTTGTTACCGGCAGCGCAACCCAGCAGAGCTTCCATGGCAGCGACCTTGCGGGCGGCGCCCTGAGGCATGCCCCCCTGCAGCTTGCACCAACACAGGCCATGCATTTCCGTGCCTTCCAGACGCATCTCGCCAATAGGAACACCGGCCGCCGCCATGCGTGTATCATCGGTGGGGAACGTATCCCCGGCTGTTTCATTTCAGAGAGACGCCACGGCATCTCCGGCCATTGCTGACGTGGCGCGAGCAAGAGTGCGGAGTTCCACGCAGCCCGGAACATGCACGTCCCCGCACGGCTCTCCGCTCTGTTGTTTATAGTCCAATATGAGGCATGCCGGGTGGGCTGTTTCTAGGCACATCCCACCCGGTGCCATGCCCCGAAACGCCCCGGAGGGGGGACAGTGGGAGACACCCCGGGAGCGCCGCGCTTCACCTGCGCATGAAAGGATGCGGGGCATCCGGCTGTCCGCCATTCCTGAAAGAGTGTGGAAGAGGGCTCTGCCGAATTGTCACACGGTTCCGATGGGCTATCTGCATGGAATATGTGGCACCAAATGTGAGTAGATTGACCGCGTGGCTGGGGGTTCACCGACGGAGGTCACAGGCGTATGTGAGAACGCCTTGCAGTCAGTGGCCCTGACAATCTTGCACGACGGCCTCGGTAGTATCTCGTCGATACTTGCAGCGATGGTGGCAACTGACGTGATGCTTGATTCTACTACTGGCTGGTAACTCTCTGCTGTCCAGCACCATGCCTTGACGGACGGAGAGTGAGGGAGGGCGTCATGTGAGACCTCCCACGCAATCAGGGGCGGTGACCTGGATATGAACTAGGCTTGAGACACAACATGGTGAACAGGCGAGGTTGCTCTGGAATGTCGGGGCGCAGGGCTACCCTGGAGCAGCAGCACAGCATCCGATTCCTTGTCACAGGTGTGGAGTCTGCACTCGGGCCCGCGCCAGACACGTGGCCATCCATCGCACAAACCTGGTGGAATGACGCCCGGGGGCAGCGCCTTTAAGGGGGGAGTAGTACAGAGCACTCCGAGCAGCGCGGGGGATGCCAAGGATGTGAGGGCAGGAACGAGTGGGAGTGTGTGTGGCTTATCCTTAGTCCGATTCCTTTGGTACAGTATGAAGCCACAGCAAATCGGCTGCACGATGTACCCACACCAGTGCGTCTATGTGAGCAGCTGGTTAGCATGCAGAGGTGGCGTAAAATTGAGTCAAGCTCCCCTTATCTGAATGATATGCTTCCGATTAACAGTTCCCCGTGCAGCCCGTGCGAGAGAGCCACAAAAAGTCCCGCGGGTAAGGTAGATTCCATCTGTCTTGAGTGCAGCTGTGAAGTTCCTGGATGCTTCTCATTTCCACGAGGGTGATGGTGAACTGGCTGTTGTCGGCGGGCCTCGTGCCGTTCATTGTGTGTGCGTGTGCAGCTGAGGCATCAACGGCCCGCCCGAAGAGCGGTAACCCAGGCTACTACCCGGTCCGTGACCTCCTCTGACCCCTCCTCACAAATGTGCATCAACGCCACATTGCACACCATGCCGCAGCCAAAAGCTGAGATGGTATCGGGGGAACCGAAGGCAAGAGAGAGGGGCGGGACGATGCAGGCTTGCGTGGGGGGAATATGGTCCGCACTCTCCCAAGCAGCTTGCTGAAGAGTCGAAGGGTTAGTTTGCGGTAGGTTGGTCGGTGGGTCCGAAGCACTGGCCCATCCGTCTCGAGGTCACGTGCTGGTGCCCTGAGAGGCTCGGGCCATCCCTCCGCTGACCAACTGATGTGGTGGGATGCTTGTGTACACCAGAACTTCCCCGTGCTGGCCGGCACTCTTGCTTCTGACCCCGACGTCACCTCCTCCAAACAGGTGCGCCTGCCAGCGGTGCCCAGTGGGCCTGCTGCGCATGAGTGTCACCTCATGACCGCCAAATGCGCCTGCTGCGATTGAGTGTCACCTCACGACCCCCCAATGCGCCTGCTGCGCATGACTGTCACCTCACGACCGCCCAATGCGCCTGCTGCGCATGAGTGTCACCTCACGACCGCCCAATGCGCCTGCTGCTGTGACTGTCACCTCCCGACCTTAACGCCTGCACTGCCATGACCTCCACCTCCACGACCTTAATGCGCCTGCTGCCAGGTGTCACCTGCTCCAGCCATGTCCGCCTGCCTGCGCATGACTGTCACCTCACGACCGCTCGATGCGCCAGCTGCACGCGGCTGTCACCTCACGGCCGCCCGAATTGCGCCTGCTGCATGACTGTCACCTCCACGACCGCCCAGTGCGCCTGCTGCGGCTGTCCTCCGGCCGCCCAATCGCCTGCTGCTGCGAGTGTCACCTCACGACCGCCCAATGCGGCTGCTGCGCATGACTGTCACCTCACGACCGCTCGATGCGCCTGCTGTGCATGACTGTCACCTCACGACTGCTCGATGCGCCAGCTGCGCATGACTGTCACCTCACGACCGCCCGATGCGCCAGCTAATTGCAGAAGCGCCTCCTGACTGAGCCTCAAGGCCCTCAGATGTCCGGAGCTGGCGTGTGCATGCAGGCCATTAGCCGCCACATCGCCGGGCTCCCAATGCCGGCACCGACCACTGCAGGCATGTGCGGTGCGTTACCCTGTCCCTCAAGCGTTCTCCTACTACCTTCTTCCCTCCCCCAGCCCTTGACACACGCGCCAACACCCCCCTTCTCCCTTCTGCGCCACTTCTCAAACGCAGCATGCCCCCACATGTAACTGCCGGCAGAACCCATGAACCTGAGCCATCCATTTCTACCGTGCAGCTGCTCATTGCAGTGCGTGGAGCACGACCGCAGCTCCTGCTTGACCCGCTCGTTCTCGATGCCTCGATGCTTGCAGCCACTGGAGCACTGCTTTCGGGCAAAGCCTCTGGGTGTGCTGCCCTCGCTGGAACTCTTCCATTCCCTGTCTCGAGTCCCCCGTGCCAAGGGGCTCAGAGGCCAACACCTTCACCATCTGAGGCCTTCCCAACTTCTCGAAGGGTGGCTGGCAACCATTCCCCGGGGGAGCTCTCTGCCAGCTGGCAACCATTCCCCGGGGGAGCTCTCTGCCAGCTGGCAACCATCTCCCGGGGGAGCTCTCTGCCAGCGCCCGGCTCCCCCAGGCGGCCGCGCTCAGACGGGCGGCCAGGCCACTGGCTAGGCTCGGCGTGGTATCGGGTGAGATGGCGCGCGGCCGCTGAGACGTTTTTGGATGGCGTGCAAGCGAGCTTGTCCACAGGTGTCAACAGCCGGGAGTCGGTGAAGTTTGGAATGAACACCCTGAGCACATGCACCATCCCTCTCACTCTCCCAGGTGCGATTTCGAGGCTGGTCCATCCCGAGCGCGTGCGCGCCGGGAATCCTGCGCCGTGCGATCGAGAGCCCAGCACGCCATGCTTACCGTGCGATCGAGAGCCCAGCACGCCATGCTTACCGTGCGATCGAGAGCCCAGCACGCCATGCTTACCGTGCGATCGAGAGCCCAGCA
>LGRX02012925.1:31020-68024 GCA_001247695.2 Cymbomonas tetramitiformis
GGGCATCCTCGGTGTGGGATAGACAGAGGGCTTCGTGGCTCGGGGCATCCTCGGTGTGGGATAGACAGAGGGCTTTGCGGAGACTCGCTTTGAGAATCGGTGACTCCAGGAATCACTGCTATTGGCTATTGCCACAATGATTGTGCGCGGCTGTCAGAGGTGCGCCGTCAGCAAGCAGGCCTGGGCCTTTGGGGTGGAAGAGACCGGGCTCGGGAGGGGGCGGCTGGGGAGCAGATCGCCCTGCTTGGGGATCCCACGGAGATGGCCTGGGACTCAGCCACCAGCACCTGCACGAATGTGGTGGTTGGGCTCGAGTACGAGTTCCTCACTGCATATGTCGGCCAGGCGAGTGACGCACACAAAGAGCTTGAGGCCGGCCCGAGCGTGGAGCTGTGTTGCTTCCCGCCACTCTCGCTCTGTTGCACAGGGGTGTGCCGCCATGAGCTGCAGGGACGGCAGCAGACATGCAAAGCGCCCAATCGGAGCCCTCGAGGGTGTCAGGCATGCAAAGCGCCCAATCGGAGCCCTCGAGGGTGTCAGGCATGCAAAGCGCCCAATCGGAGCCCTCGAGGGTGTCAGGCATGCAAAGCGCCCAATCGGAGCCCTCGAGGGTGTCAGGCATGCAAAGCGCCCAATCAGATCCATTCTTTATCACCTGGGCTTCCTGCACTTCTCGCCATAAGGCTCCCCCTTGCCTTCGATGGCCTCAGCATAGCACAGCTTTGCAGGGCCCGGCTTTGTCCCTCCTCTTGTGGTCAGTTAGCTCTCTTTGATCTGCACGGGAAATGGGCCGTCGGTGTACTCACTTTCCTATGCAAGGGGTGGAGGGCCGTCGACGTACTCATTAACTATGCACAAGAGAAAAACCGTCGATGTGCTCACTCCCCTGTGCACCGGGGGAGGAGGGCCGTCGCCACATCACTTCCCCTATGCAAGGGGAGGAGAGCCGTCGAGGTGCTCACTTCCCTATGCAAGGGGAGGAGGGCCGTCGACGTGCTCATTTACTATGCACAAGAGAAAAGCCGTCGATGTGCTCACTCCCCTATGCACCGGGGGAGGAGGGCCGTCGATGTACTCACTTCCCTATGCACCGGGGGAGGAGGGTTTTTCGATGTGCTCACTTCTATGCACCGGGGAGAGGGCCACGATGTACTCACTTCTATGCAGTGGGTGGAGGGCCGAACACTTTCCTATACACCGGGGAGAAGGGCCGTCGATGTGCTCACTTCCCTATGCACCGGGGGAGGAGGTCCGTCGAGGTGCTCACTTCCCTATGCAAGGGGTGGAGGGCCGTCGATGGAGGGCAGACGAATTTGAGGGATTTCTGGCTGGGATTTCCCCGAGCAGCTTGAGAATCCGCAATCGGAGATCACGTTTGCGCGTGTTAATTACAAATACGCCACGTGGACCTTCTCTGATCAGGTATGCTGCCACTGATTGCAACCTCCTTACTCCCCTACCCCTGCTTCTCGCTCTCTTGTAATGCCTGATATACCTGAATCCCGCCTCCAAGCACCTCTCCTCTGACAGCATCAGGAACGTTGCATTGCCTGAGCCGGAATAGGAGGTGAATGCGCCTGCTGCGCATGACTGTCACCTCACGACCGCTCAATTCGCCTGCTGCGCATGACTGTCACCTCACGACCGCCCGATGTGCCTGCTGCGCATGACTGTCACCTCGCAACCGCCCAATGCGCCTGCTGCGCATGAGTGTCACCACGATCAGC
Source organism: Cymbomonas tetramitiformis (assembly GCA_001247695.2). Classification (NCBI taxonomy): domain Eukaryota; kingdom Viridiplantae; phylum Chlorophyta; class Pyramimonadophyceae; order Pyramimonadales; family Pyramimonadaceae; genus Cymbomonas; species Cymbomonas tetramitiformis. Next base: position 32,748 of record LGRX02012925.1, read on the forward strand.
CCAATGCGCCTGCTGCGCATGAGTGTCACCACGACCGCCCAATGCGCCTCGTTGCGCATGAGTGTCACCACGACCGCTGATGCCCCAGCTGCGCATGACTGCTCACTCACGACGCCCGATGCGCTCTGCTGCGCATGACTGGGTCACCTCACGACCGCCCAATGCGCCTGCTGCGCATGACTGTCACCATCACCGCCCAATGCGCCTGCTGCGCATGAGTGTCACCTCACGACCGCCCGATGCGCCTGCTGCGCATGAGTGTCACCTCACGACCGCTCGATGCGCCTGCTGCGCATGAGTGTCACCTCACGACCGCTCGATGCGCCTGCAGCGCATGACTGTCACCTCACGACCGCCCGATGCGCCTGCTGCGCATGACTGTCACCTCACGACCGCCCAATGCGCCTGCTGCGCATGACTGTCACCTCACGACCGCCCAATGCGCCTGCTGCGCATGAGTGTCACCACGCACGGGCTGATGCGCTCTGCTGCGCATGAGTGGCACTCATCCACGCCCAATGCGCTGCAGCGCATGAGTGTCACCACACGCTCAATGCGCTGCTGCGCATGAGTGTCACCACGACCGCCCAATGCGCTGCTGCGTACATGGCACTCACGACGCCCAATGCGCCTGCAGCGCATGACTGTCACCACGACGCCCAATGCGCTCTGCTGCGCATGACTGTCACCACGACCGCCCAATGCGCCGCTGCGCATGAGTGTCACCACGACGCCCAATGCGCCTGTTGCGCATGAGTGTCACCTCATGACCGCCCGATGCGCCTGCTGCGCATGAGTGTCACCTCACGGCCACCCAATGCGCCTGCTGTGCATGACTGTCACCTCACGACCGCCCAATGCGCCTGCTGCGCATGACTGTCACCTCACGACCGTTCAATGCGCCCGCTGGCAGCAGCAAACAACGCGGCGCATTTTCTCACGAGCTGCTTCTCGGCATGCATCCGAGGAGGGCGCGAGGGTTCAGAGTGAGCCGTGGGGCTGGGGTGATTACTTTGATGCAGAGAGGCGCGGCGAACGACCCGAGCACTCAGCAGCACTTTGCGTTGCAGCATAGCGCCCGCTTCGTAGGGCAGGAGCAAGAGGTGCGCCGCCCCTCCCGTGACCAGGAGCAAGAGGTGCACCGCCCCTCCCGTGACCAGGAGCAAGAGGTGCGCCACCCCTCCCGTGACCAGGAGCAAGAGGTGCGCCGCCCCTCCAGCGACCAGGAGCAAGAGGTGCGCCGCCCCTCCCGTGACTGGGAGCAAGAGGTGCGCCGCCCCTCCAGCGACCAGGAGCAAGAGGTGCGCCGCCCCTCCCGTGACCAGGAGCAAGAGGTGCGCCGCCCCTCCCGTGACCAGGAGCAAGAGGTGCGCCGCCCCTCCCGTGACCAGGAGCAAGAGGTGCGCCGCCCCTCCCGTGACTGGCAGTTCTGTCTTTTTTAGAAGGGCATGAGGCCCCCTCCAGCCTCCTTCATTGGAAATGTTCAAATGATGATTTATTCCAGGTTGGTCAAAGTTGATGATATAGAAGCCAGGATATGTGCGCATGAACTCCATGAATGAACGCTGACCTGGCGATTGCAGGGGGCAAAGGGAACCACGCCAGAACCACCACCGATCTTCCCGAAGCTTCCGAGCGACATTTTCTATCCGTTTGTCAGCTCAGCGCCGAGCGGCCGGGAACAACTGCCTGGCCTGCTTGCTCTGACAGCTTTGGCAACACTCCTTATGAGTTGGCAGGTGCTATGAAAATAGAATTACAGTACCAGATCCACACCAAGAGGTGTGCGCTTGCCTTGCATCAGCATCCATGGCATCGTGTGCATGCAGTATACACGACATGCTTAGCTCCCAGGCTCCTATGAAACTAAAACGAGGCCAGCACAGTCTCCAATATACCTAAAACCTCTTGGAGTAATATTCACCCTGAGATTGGCGCTATACAGTGTCACGACTTCAGCAGTATGTGTGCCACTTGTAGCAGGATATTCCCATGCTCAGTCTGGACCTTACCATACTGCGCATGTCTTTACTGTGTCATCCCTGTGGCATGTCATACACTGCGCGTGTCTTTTCTGTGTCATCCCTGTGGCATGTCATATGCTGCGCGTGTCTTTCCTCTGTCGTCCCTGTGGCATGTCATATACTGCGCGTGTATTTCAGTGCTTTCACCCAATCTACTAATTACTTCAATCCTGGATTCATTAACATAGGATTTTGTTGTTATCATTAATATGTACGGCAGCTTCTGCATTGAAATGAATCAACAGTAAAGAAAACTGCAGGATTGCCGTATGACAGTAGTATGACAAGGCGGACCACTGATTAATCTCTAGTTCTGTTAGATAGCGATATTATTGCATATGTTAAATAAGTGGGGTGCTAGAGTTGTAATTTTGAAAGGAGGTCCATCGAACTGTCATGAGAGTTTTAACGATTTCCATACATATACATGGGGACGCACAGCATGCATATGTCTTGCTATATGAAAAATCCGCCCAATAGGTCGAACGGTCTTCTCAAAAGTGATTAAGCTGGTTGCTATAAATGTAGACGATGGTATGCGCAAGATTATCTCTAGAAGGCCAATTTTTAGGCTCTGCTGCCGCTGCATTTATCGAAGTTGTGTACGTATACTACTTTGCTATTGCTTGAGAACGCGGTGTTCTCAAAAGTGACTACTCTAGTTGCTATGAATATATACAATGGTAAGCGCAGGATATTCTCCGAAAGGCCAATTGTTCGGCTCTGCCGTCGCATTTAAAATCGAAGTCAAGTACGTATAATACTTTTGTTATCGCTTAATTCAAAAGTTCTAAAACTCTGATATTTGATGACTTGATACCCAAATATTTCAAAACCAATGTATGTAACGTCTAGAATATAAAGGCTTAAACCGACTAGTGAGGTACAGATTGGGGGTTTCCCCAATCGATACCGTTTCAAGCTACCAAAGGCCTACGACAGACATAGCAATGGCTATAACCTCTACCTAGCTGCCTTCTGTTCCTGTTGCACACTTTATGCTATATTGCTTAATGTAATGTATAGTACAAGTCCCGAAGGGGGATGAGGGTTTGAATATCAAGTTTTGTGATCTCAAGTCCGTTTGCAAATTTCTGATAGTATTCTTCGCCATAGGCAATCTGCTGTCAAATTATCCGCATGTTAGACACTCTGAAGTCGGACGATGTGCTAATTGCTGCAAAAGTTGGGATCCAAATCACACTTGACCAGCGCAAAGAAGTTTCTATGCGAGCCTGGCACAACTGAATAAAGGGATACCCAAATTTTGGGGATACTCTTAAAAACCAGTGGCTAGATATTAAATTGTATAATGTATACCTTTATCTATGAATGCATAGTATGTCAACATTCTTGCTATAGCTATAAGTATCGTTCTAAAGTTACAAGCAGAAGCAACACCTGCTTTATCCAAGGACCCGTGTGGCTGCTCCTCTCAAATGACGAGCCATACCTCACTGTTTACAATAAGGCATACAGATTCATATTCCGTATGCAATATAAACTTCCAAACACCATTGAATATCTTCCAAACACCGTTAAATATCTTCATATTGTGCTTGCACGAATCACAGGGTGATCTCGAAGTGGCCAGATCCTTGGCCTGGCCAATACTATTGAACGACAGTGCCAGAGGGGCTTGTGGCTGACAGAGTACATATTCCAATTATCAAACCTTCTCGATTTTCATGCTCCATGAGACCCTCAAAGTGGTTTTTTGGACTGTAACGCCCCTGGGCTATTGGGCAAGGCTTCGCCTCGCAGGGAAGCTAATACCGCCTGTGTGGAATAGATGCCCGTGAGGTAAGAAACAAATCAAGAGAGGTCAAGCATTTTGAAACCAGAGAGGTAGGAACGTCTTGAAGGACACTTTTAACATTGCACAAGGTGGAATGGTTGAAACCTTGCACATCTTACAGGCAACTTAAAAGCCTCGAGACTACTTCGCACCTGGATGCTCGAGTCCTGAGGATTCACCCCGGGAAGTGTTCCCAGCAGACTTGTAATCCAATCTCTATCTTCTAAGACGCTTTGCACTTGAACCGACGGCTGCAGCAGCACACAGACATGTAAAAAAGACACCACCTTGCATGGGCTGGCACCGCACTCTCAAAAAAACACTATATCAGGTGAATCTTTATTCTTGCGGCTGCGACCCGCTTACTTCACAGCAGTGCGCCACTTGTTTCTCAACGAAGATGTGGCCATGTGATACGTTTTAGGTTAGAACGCCCATTTCCCTTCCTTTACCCGCCACTTCAACGTTGCTGGAGAACAGCTTTACGGACGAGAGAAGGGTGATGTTTTCCTGCCTTGCAACTACACTGTTTCTTTCTGAACAAGGAAAACTTTATTCCAGTTTCTGTTTCACTCTGTCTGTTGTGACGACAACTTCACGTAAGTGTTTTGCTGGAAGACACGGGGACAGGGAAACTAATATGCAATCGCGGACTCGAGAAAGAACATCTCGACCCGAAACATCCTCAAAGCGCATTTTACCTTCTTCTTAGGAAGAGCGCTGCTGCAGAACAAGTCAGAGGAAAGCCAGCAACCCGTCTTCCAGCTTCCAGAATTGGTGAAGACACCTGTGAGGAAAGGCAGAGCACAACGACCAAGTAACTGAGAATGTTACAAGGAGTGGTGGTTATCCGGAAAGTAGCAGCTTGAGGGGCGGCTTGTGCTCCACGAGGGGAGAAGAAGGCTGGCAGGCTAAACGGCTGGGATGTGCAAGGCAAAGAGAGATCTGCGAGTTTCCGTCCTCGACAGGGTGGAGGTAGCGCCCGCGCTGCACCGCGGGGCACTGAAAAAACCTTCACAGAAGCTAGCAACACATCAGCTAAAAAGTTCTGTACAATTCTTTTTGCTGTGGTTGAGCTGGTGGGTGGGAATACGAGGGTGGTATGAACGGAAGAGGCCGGGTGGGGCGCTACTTTTGCCCTTGTCGCGTGCGCTGTCGAAGTCCAGGCGAGAGTCACCTGAAAGCGAGAAGTCAATTGTCAGCAAGTAGGAATGCAGCAGGATTGCAAGGAACTGTGCAGCAGAGACTCGCAGACAGTAACAGAAAGCTGCAGGCAGGCGCCGCTGTTCGAGGTGGGAAGGTTGGCAGGGCATCTCGGAAACTCGAGCTAAGGGAGAGTTAGCTGGTTTTCCTAACTTGTACTTCCAAAAGTTACACTGACGCATTGAAACGGCTCGCAGGAGTTAGTGGGAACTGTGAAAGGTCCGTAGCCAGGGGTTCCAGGAGTTAGTGGGAACTGTGAAAGGTCCGTAGCCAGGGGGTCCAGGAGTTAGTGGGAACTGTGTGAAAGGTCCGTAGCCAGGGTTCCAGGAGTTAGTGGAACAGGTCCGTAGCCAGGGGTTCCAGGAGTTAGTGGAACTGTGCAAGGTCCGTAGCCAGGGGTTCCAGGAGTTAGTGGGAACTGTGCAAGGTCCGTAGCCAGGGGGTCCAGGAGTTAGTGGAACTGTGAGAGGTCCGTAGCCAGGGGTTCCAGGAGTTAGTGGAACTGTGAGAGGTCCGTAGCCAGGGGTTCCAAGAGTTAGTGGGAACTGTGAGAGGTCCGTAGCCAGGGGTTCCAGAACAGAATCGCCAAAGCTTTATGCTTACGCGCTTACGGAATTCTATATGGATTTTTGTGTGTTGTTATCTGACTTGATTCCCTTGGAGTAAGCAGTTCAAATCCTTCCACAATTCACTGGAAAACACACTGCACGCTGTGCGCATAACATTCAGCGGTTTCCCCAGCCTAGTATCTTGGATGCGTTCGATTTCTTCAGTTTCGATTTGTGCACCGAACGGAGTGCCGTTCCAACAGTTCCAAGCTTTGATCCGCCACACACTCATCACTGCTACAGTCGAAGCTCACAAAGGTTGGGCGAGTTTCCTTCGAAGCCCCAGCCGTTCAAGAGCAGGTGGGTCTATCTACCGTACAGCGGAATAAATTTTGGGAAGAGAAATGACTCTTTTCCCTTCTACAAAAATTGGGGAGCGCACCCTGGCGTGAGTCGTAATCGTATCTGTCAGCTCTGCACAGAGGCCACACCGCGCGGTGAACCCCAAAATTCAAAGACGATGCCATCACAGGGAACGCACACGGTAGAACTGGGGAAGTCAAACCACAGCAAGTTGACAAATTCCACATTTTGCAAAGCGGTGTTCGCTGGAACAACCGCTTGCGCATTCTGAGCGTGGGCACGGGTGGACCAGCGTTGTGTAAGGAAGGGGGGAAAGCCGAACTAACGCAGGCGACACTTCTTTGCACTTCGTATGGAGAGCCCTTGGGTGGAAGAGGACCTATTCGCGAAAGCTCGGTGAAGTTCGCCATACTCTGGATTCGTGGCAAAGTGAGGACAGCCTCCGTGTCCCATATAGTCTCCATCATCGTTGCAATCTCGCCCCTGTATCCTCAAACGGGTCAGCAAGTATGCAAGCTTTTCGAGCAGGGAGTGTGCGTAACGCTCACGTCCGCCGTTTTTTTCCTGTCAAGCGGGGCTCCTTCAATTTTAGGCACATATTGGAGAGTGAAGCGTGGTAACGACCCTTGAACATATCGATACGCGAATACACTTCGAAAACAAGTGATATCGAACTTGTCGAAAAAGCAGTACACCAAAACGCAAAAGGCAAGTAGTACTAATAGGAAAGCGCGTACGTCATCAGATATGCAGTCAGCAATTTCATCGGCTTCTTGATCACTTAACAGGTCCGGAGCATAGTCATCTTCGTCGACGTCGCTAACTGTTGCAAGGAATTGGGAAGGGATGCAACCAGAAAAATAAGACTCGAACATAGAAAGGGAGCCAGCATATATTCCACTTGGCTAATCTGGTAGGAAGAGCGCTCATATGAAGAAACAAGGTGGAATATGTCAACAGAAGTCTAGGCTATGCCGTGAAGTAAGTCGTATCATTCAAGTCAGTCTCTGCGGAAAATGCCACACTTGCCACAAAGTAACAAAACACTTGTTGTTTTCGAGAACACTCCACGGCGGGTTCAGCTAGGTAACAAACTATTAGCTGTGAGGCACTCGAGCCAACCTTCACGGCAGTCGTCACCGTCTTCGTCGCCGTCATCAATGTCGTGACCAAGTAAGCCACCATAGAACCGCAGATGGTGATACGCGTTACTCACTTCGTAATCGTCTGAGTGGGGAATTAGATTACCGTCTTCATCTAATTCTCCCTCGAACTCCTCTCCTACATATGCGTCATATTCGTCTGTTCCTTCATCGCTGTCGAGGAAAACTTCACGCCCTCCCCGGAATGCCACCCGGCGTCCGCCTTGTGCATTCAACTCGTAGCTGTTATTCAAGTGGCCGAGGGAGCCAGGTGGCGCACTGCGAGCCAGGCCAAATAGCTGCCTTGAACTTAAGTGCTGCTCCTCGTCGTCCTCTTGGTCTGATTCACCCTCGGCATCGTTTTCGCGGACCTGCCAAATTTCCCCAGCCAGAAGTCTCAAAATGTTGTCTCAGGCGACATGAAACAGGGCGGCGTTGCGAGAGCGTGAGAAATAATTTGAAAATATCGGAGCTGCGCACATAACGCACTAGAGAAGCTCTCTCAGGAGAAGTGCATGGGACGAGAGCCCTCCCACGCAGCGAGTAAAATTGGCTGGACGAGCTGCCGAATAGAAACTTTTCCTCCCCAGTAAGCCGAATATAAACATAGAATGCATATCCAAGTGCGTAGAGAATGTGCTTGTGTAGCTGTTAGCTTTGGTTCGCATTGAGTCATCACCAGCCTCCCAAAAAAAGGACCTCGGGTGCAAACTGCTTGAAGCAGCATTGGATACTCCCACAGTCGTGCCAAGCTCGCAACTCAAACGTCACAACAAAAGATAAATTTTCCCCACATCCAAAAAGTGGACCGCTCACACATTAATCGCCTAGGGCAAGCAAGTCACCGAAATTCTAGGACGTTTATGTCACCGTGCATGAAGCTAAGAATATGCGAAACTATCATATTACCTCAGCAGGAAAACCAGATATCAATTCTGGAATCTCGTCTTCTACCTCTTCAATAGCTTCTGCCGCAAGTACCACCACAAGGGACATTTAACGCGAGCAGCCTCTAGGTGAAACCCCAAGTAAGCACACACAAACAAAAAAACCTTCGCAGGAGACAACAACAGACAACAGAAGGGGAAAAGGGTAGGGCTCTGCAGGACTATGGTGTCGTAAAATTCCATATTCAAAACCAGTGAATTAAAACGGCAAACATGGGTAGCTAACTCACCACTGTTTGCGTCGTCCGTGTACCGCGAGGTGTCGGAGGTTGGCATCATGCCAACTTCCATGGAGGACGACATTTGGTTCGGAATACGAGCATTTTGAACTACATTCGCACTACTTGACCGTATCCCTCGCACAGTACCACGGGGCGGGGTCGGTCGAACACTGGAGCTAAGCCTCACCGGTGTACTCGACATTTCCACTTGATTGAGGTATGCCACGTGCTAATTCACTAAAGCCGGTAACAAGCAGACTAGAACTATCAGAATAATAAAGAGTTCATATTCTGAGCTATTTCCGGGCAATAAGCGCGGATCCCTGCAGAGAGAAGTATAGCTTGTAAGTGTTTACGTCGCACTAAAGATCTTTTGAAAATCCTGCCTGTGATGAGGATGCTTCAAAAATAACATATCGCAACCTGCTCTTCTGAATGTTTTGGTAATAACCTATAAATTGAATGAAAGTGGTCAGTTGTTTGCCAACATGCTCTTCAGTTGGAAAAAAAAGAAAGGAAAACCCTTGTTTTCCATACACACAATTTCTTCTGTTTTAAGTTTTGAGAGCAATTCTTATTGACAGTTGCTCAGTTGAATACTGTAGGGAGGTTCCGATTTTCGATTACAGGTTACGGATTACAAGTTAAGGTCATAGATTCCCTTTTTTTCATGACATCGATGACCTTAACTTGTAATCCGTAACTGGTAAGGAAATTCACAACATCCCGAACTTCGGGATGCCAGTCGAGTGTTAATTTTTCCGAGTTCCCCACACCGATTACAAGTTACAAGCTAAGGTTCATTTCGGCATCAACATCGTAGATTTGGAATACTATACAGATTCCTATAATCTAGCGGTCAATTTGATTTACGTGGTGTGTCACATGCGTTGTTACTGCAGTCGTGTCTCGTATACCACCAAGCTCCGATACTACTATAGTTACTCCCCTTGATACCACTGCGCCACGAGCCCATGAACGCGACGCTTTCAACGAAGGGCGACACTCAGAAATACGAGCATCGTGGCGCGCCACGTCGGAATAAGATTTCAAGGCATCGCACCGCCCGTCCGATTCCCTTCGCTCGTGTTCTTGTGGTGCTTTCGCTTTCGATGATGACATCCTTAACTAGTTGGGAATTCTGTTTCGTGTTTGGACAAATTTCGGAAACCATTTTGCATTTCACATGCATTCCGAGTTACAGTATGGCATTCCGGATTACGGGATTGTCGCGATGACGATGACACTACACTTGTAATCCGTAACCTGTAATCGAAAATCGGAACCTCCCTAATAATAGCATTTTACAGCTCTCTATCATGATACTCGTAGGGTCGTGTCACTCCGACTGATACTCGATACTCTTTACTGATACAGTGTCACGGTATTCGATTCTCATACTGATACTCATACTGTATACTGTCTCAGATCGGTGACTACTGTAGTGAGTACTCATATGATACTAGGCGGATCGATCTCAAAAAGAGATCTCCACTAGGCCATCTGACCGTAGGATCATGTGCGCGACAGTGCTTCGCTTTTTGCATCCCAACATGCCATGCCATAACGCGAGGGTGGCGTCGCGGTACATACACGCGACTGTTGTGGCACTGTCATCGTTAGAGTCTGGCGATCGTGAGATGGAACGTTCGACTGTATCGACCGTTGGGATTCGAGCTTTGCTGCTGCTGCTGCTGCTGCTGCTGATTGACTACTAGGCGCTGTCGATCACAAATATGCGATCTCCACTAGGCGTCGATCTTTTTGGACAGCACGATTAATTACCATGAGATGTTAACATGGATATCGCCATTACATCATATGACCGCAGGATCATGTGCGCGACAGCGCTTTGCTTTTTGCTTCCCAGCATGCCATGCCATAACGCGTGGGTGGCGTCGTGGTACATACACGCGACTGTTGTGTCACTGTTATCGTTAGCGTCTGGCGATCGTGAGATGGAACATTCGACTGTATCGCCCGTTGGGATTCGAGCTTTGCTGCTGCTGCTGCTGCTGCTGCCGATTGACCCTCTCCGTTCGCTTTCCTCATACACAGCAAAATAAAGAAAAAGGCGAACGGAGATGGTCATTCAGATGACCCATATCTAAATTCATAACACGTACAGCGAACGGAGATGAAAATTCAATTCATGCCAAGTCATGGAGACAGTGACTTTAGCCCCCCCACTGTAAGGGGGTGGCAGTCCCGTCTGCCTGTGTCACCCCTCGACCCGCGGTGCCGTCTTGCCTGGCACGGTCATGCTCAGCTCAGAGAATAAAACACTCTCAGTATATTATTCAATTATCTTCGCACTGTGAAACCCGAGGCACCCGCCTGACAGCTTGCTCTAGGTTTCTGTGATATATATATATCCGCCCGACTCCGTCAATCATATATATATATTTCACTGTTTCCATCAGGTTATCGGGCAACTTAACACACATATGTGTTAACTTAACACGGCAGTCTGATAACATATGCCAGACTGATAACTTGACACACTTTCATGTAAACTTAACACACATGTATGAAACTTTGATACGGCAGTCTGTTTGGACCGCAGAAAGCCCAAAGCGGCACGCAGATAACTTGATATGGGCTACAGTAGACACGTTACGGTTTGCAGAAAATTTAACACGGTATGCAGATAATTTCACACAACACTTAATAAACTTTAAGTGGCACGCGGTCCTCTTAATACAAGCAACAATAAACTTATTATGGGACGGAGATAACTTAACGCGGTTCACTAAAAACTCAATATGGCCCGTAGATAACTTTATACGGCTTGCAAATAACTTTATACAGTTTACCGCTACCTTCAAACCGCATATAGATAACTTAATACGGTTTGCAGGTAAATTAATACGGCTCACAGTTAAACTGATATGGCCTGCAGCAAACTTAAACAAACTCATAGACGACCCGATGAGGTCTGCTAATAACCTTAAGTGGTTTCTGGTAAACTTATCTCGGTCTCCAAATAACTTGAAATGGAATGCATTTAACCTCAAAATACGGGCTGTAAATTTAACACAATATATGTATCAAATAACTATAAGGCACCAAAATAAATTTCCATTTATGGTCAACTTATCACGGCCCTCAAACACTTCAGAACGGAAAGCAGCTAACCTTATAAGGACGGATAAAATATTGAAGCGCTCTTCGGATAAACAAACTCTGAGTCCAATAAACACGATGCGGCATAAGGCTAATTTAAATGCTGTTATATGGAGATGAAAACTGACAAAGACATAAGCGGCAGCATGATTATGACATATTACATAATGCGGCATTTTTTGAGATGTGAGATAAACTATATCAAAACACAAGCGGAACTGCAAGCAACCTCTCATGGGACTTTTATTATGCTCTTCCACCTAATGACGGGACTTAGCAAAATGAAGTTGTACCCTAAACAATATTTCCCGGGGCCTAGAGTCATAATACACCTAGCCCACAAGAGACCTAAGGCCTGCAAAAGGATAAGCAAGAGCGCCTTGAAATACATGATTCAAAACCCCAAAATTGCATGGCTTTGGGAGAGGACACGGACCCAAAATACAAAGAAATCTAAAATGAAATCACCTCTAAGAATAACGAAACATAAAATTCACCGAAAACAGAATAACGTCACCGAACAACATAATATGCCTGAACCTGATCAGATGTTAAGCGGTGGAGCAGGCACCGTAGATAATGCAGTAGATGAAAATATAATGGCTACGGAATCACTTCTCTCGGAAAAGGGGTGGTTAAATGCAACTCATGTTGGTGATGCCATGAAAATACGAGACCCGAGTACCATTGCCCCCATGGACCTCACGGACATGATGCTGAAGATGACAGTGGAGGACCAAAAACTCACACAACTCATTAACAGCAGACTCAAAAAATATGGCCACACACAAATAGGCGTGTGTGACAATATACATTGGCGTCTCATAATGATCCGCTTATCATCATCCGGAAAAATAGATGCTTACATATATGACCCTTTTGGAGATAATGCCGAAAGAGAAACCATCAATATGATTGTGGTAGCACTCACAACCTGGCTGAAAAATCTCAAAGCCACCACAGAATTTAAGGAATTCACAGTTACTATTAGCAAGGATACATTTCAAACAGATATATACAATTGTGGCACATGGGTAGCAAAAACCGCCTTCAGATGGGCCCAATGGAACAGAGGTTCACATCAGACCACATTTTTCGAGCACCTAAAATGTGACCTATGTAGTGGGGAGTATGGCGACATAACAATGCAAAAGGAAATACATAAATATCGATTAGAAATGAGGAAAGAATTAGGGCTGACGGCCAATAATACCCGCAACACGCTGGAGCTCAAAAACCTGGAGCCCACTGGAAATGACGCTGCAATCAGCGGCTCTAATATGACTTCACCTGCCCACCATGTCCTCACACGTAGAGGTGCCACACCTAAAAAACAGATAGAAACTCTGATAGAAACTTTTAAGCTGAAATGGAAGACACACACCACTAATGAAACAATTGTTTCAGAAACCATCGAATCACATAGGAAATATCATCACACCTCGAACACGGATAACACCAACATTCAAATCCATCTTCTTGTGATCAATGAAATATGGTCAACTGCAGTCCACATCATTCCAGAAAGAAAGATTATTTATTGTGATTTTGATATCCCTACCAATAAACACCAAAAAGATATTCTCACACTCCTCCCTCAAGACCTGAGTGCGCACAGCATAACCTTGAAACTGGGAGTACATCCGAACAACATGGGGATTTTCAATTTTACACTAGCTCACAAAGCCTTTCACATCCTGCACAACACTAAATTCTTCTCGGCAGCACAATTAAACAGAGATCTACTATACGAACTTGAAAACCTAAATATTAGAATTCTACCACAAACGGGCAGAGAAGCTAGGATAACCAAACACGAAAATAACAAAGCCATTTCGACCATACGACACTCTTTAAGAACTCACCTCCCGAAAGTTGATGCACATCCAACAAAGCCAAATCCTGAAAACAAAGACGGTAGACCCATCTACACTGCTTATAATCACTTCATCTCAGGCAAAGGAAAGCTCTCTTGCGAACCTCGCACATATGGATACCGCAGGAAACACTCTCACAAACAAAAGAGAATAATCCTTAAAACCAAATGCACAAACAAAATCTTTGACTGTGAGAACATCTATGACGCAGATGGCAGATGCATACTACAAAAAGCAAAACACAAAAGCGTCACTAAACAGTCAGAAGAGTTAGACCGACTTACAAAACTACAAATAGCACAACACTCTGACAATTTGATTATAATGGGTATGAATATGAGAGGCCTCCGACACCACAAAGAAGATAAAGACAGTTTGGTTAAATTAGAAACAATATGCAATCTTTTAATTGACAGACGGGCCGATATAATATGTATATCAGAAACCAAGGTGAATACTGAAAACCTTGCATTAATAAAAACCCTAATGACACAAAAAGGAATTCAATTCCGCACATCTCATGTAAATGAAAGAGCTTCCATTGGTTCCATGCTCCTATGGAACCCGAAAAGCTTACCACTTTCCACCTCGGTTACCACAATTGATGGAGACGCAAAGAGAGCAGTAATGACCAAATTTTCAGGAAATAACGGGTTTGAGCTTTACATAGCTAGTGGCTATATGAATGATGCCACACTAGTAGATGAACAAATGGAATTATATGACACACTAACTGACTGGGCAGGAAAGGCAGGAAATAATCCAAAAAAGGCCTACATAGAGATAGGTGACAAAAACTGTACCATTACCCCAAATCAGCGGGTGTCAGGTGGAAATTACATGTCATATCAAGAGCATGTTGAGAAGAATAAGCATCTTTTAACTTATTTCAACAATGACAGATGTTCTCTTAATGAACTGATAATGGACCGTAATCCAAACACGGAGATTTTCACACATGTTATATCCAAAAACTCAAAAGCAAAACTTACCCATATCATGGCCAACACAACTATGGCAGAATTAACAGTTAAAACTGGATGGACGGAGGAAAACCCTTATATCATCTCCGACCACGGGATAGTATGGGCTGAATTTAAGCTCCCTCAAAACGACACCAAACCGGAGATTTCTACCGATACAACTTTGCCAACACCTAGATTTAATGGTGCCAAGGAAACCACACATGATGAGTACCCAGGGTACCCAATCAGAATGACAAACAAAAATAAGGATACAAAAAGGAAAATAAACAAGAAAGATATTGTAGGACTCCTTGAAGCAAACGGATACAGCACAAATGAACTTGTGCACGCGTGCATCAATAAAAACAAAGCTAGAGCCGCTATCAGCACCATCAAGGGTGACACCACTGATCTCGATCTTAGACGGGATAATACAGACGGCAGCCCCATAACAGTGAACAAGCTCATAGCAAAAAATGAAAAGACAGACAACATGGAACAATGTCTAAAATGGCACAACAAACCCAATGAATGGTGGATTCACCTCAATAGCCCATGGCATGCAGCTCACTTACTCTCTAGAGGAAAGGGGATGCCAGAAGGTGGTCTCAACTTAGGTCATAACGTCAAAGATAACATTTGGCATATAGGTTCACCTCATCTACTAAATAGGAAAGATGTAAATGCCTACCTCAAGCGACACCTTTCATTCAGCTCACTGGAAGTTAAGAAAATCACGAAATCTAGCACAGATGATTACATGACCTGCTGGGATATCCTTCTACAACCCCATATGCCCGCTAAATTCTGGAGCCTATACGGATCTGAGATGCATTCGGAAAAAATAGACTGCACAACCCATTTATTCCAATACGCTACAGGCTGGGTGTCTTACACTGAAAGACTACATAGTACACTCGAAATGGAAAATGGTTTGGAAGCAGCTAGAAACGACGACACTGGCCTCAAGGAAATGCAACCTGACGCGACATGGGATACCCTGCACAAATTGGCACATCGGGCGGCAAGTGACGCCTTTGGCACCAAGAATCTGAACAAAACTGGGAGGTCCGAAAGACCATCCGCAGTATCTAACTATATATACAAATGGCTAAACACAGTACGCCGCATCATCAAATATTTGGACACAAGAACTCATGTTAGTAACATTCCAAAGCAAGCCAAAAAGGCTGCCCGCACACTACCGTTTGCCTTGCTCCAACCCAAACATAATGAAGCAGCAACCACATGGAGACTACGATTACATGAAAATTATGTAATAATCAGAAATGCTTTTCAAAAAAGCAGAGACACAGACATTGAACGACGCAAACTTCGAGAAAAGGAAGCCCTGCAGCATCTTTTCTCAACTAACCTTTCGAGGTTTCTAGACACAGTCATGGGAAAGATGAAACCTACTGAAAAAGGTGCAGCCGCAACCCCAGGTAGTGATGGAAAGATACCTGAGACAAAATCAGAAAGACTAAACACAACACTAGATGAATACAAAAATAAAAAATTATTTTCTACTAACCCGAATGAGCCAGATGAACTCCCACAGTGGCTCACTGACATTCTCAAGGATAGCCCTAAAATCCCCGATACGGCCGCCGCAAGACTATTGGCAGAAATCACGCACAAAGAACTCCAACAAGCATACTCGGACTGCGGTATCTCTACAGCACCAGGACCCTCAGGGATGAGATACTCGCAGTGGATCAAGGGCCCAAAGAATTTTCAAGAAGTTACTGTCTCACTTTTTAACCACATTCTTATAACTGGGAGATTTCCTAAGAGTGCAAAATCTGGAGTCATCCTTCCAATCCCTAAAAATCCCTCTGCACCATGTACCATAGATAATTCCAGACCCCTCACAATGTTGGAAACGGGTCTTAAACTATTTAATACAATAATTGCTAACCGTCTCAAAACAATACTCAACACCCACCCCATTCTCTTTCCCATTCAAGATGCCTTTCTTCCGAATAAAAACATAGATGACTCACTCCAAATTTTGAATGAAGTAATTTCGGATGCCAATAGATACGACAAAGACCTCCACGTAGTTTACCTGGACCTCAAACAAGCATTTGACAGAGCTGAATTCTGGATGAGCAATTTAGCGCTCAGAAAGTTAGGACTCCCATCACAAATAATTAACATCATTTCAGACATCACCAATGATGCCTCTAGAATGGTACTTACTGAGGAAGGCCTCACAGATGAATGGTCCCTCGAATGTGGAGTTCCTCAGGGAGAAGTTTTGAGCCCACTAAGGTTTGTAGCCATTATGGATATCCTGGCAATTTGGTTAGCAAAACGAGCAAACGGTGCAAACCCGACAGGAACCACATATGGATACGAACTCAACTCGGAGCGCCATAGACCAGACAAACCAGGAAATAATGTTATTCCTCCCTCTCAAAACTTATTAGAAAAGGACACCCCTTTAAATATCTTTGCACGGTTCTTCTGTGATGACATCATGCTCGTGGGGAAAACTAAAGACGAAGTTCAAGACATGCTAGGTATAGTTAATGAATTTATGAGCTTCATCGGCATTCCCATCAATGTTAAGAAATCCAAATACTCTTACAGAAAGCGCATCAAATCCCAGGGCAAAATAGTAACACGATATGACCTGTCCGATGATTTACTCATCTCTGGGGGTCACCTGAAGCCCAATACCAATGACTCGAGTCCTTCCATTGATGCGAAATGGATACCCCCTGAGTCACCAGAATTTCTCGATTTCTCTAACAGCAAAGAGGTAAACAGATACCTCGGAGTATGGTTTGCACTAAATGGGGAATGGGACAAACAGGCGGAAATCCTTATCGATAGACTTAAATCCACTCTCACATCCATCCAACTGCAACACATGACTCTACACCAGCTAAGATATGTTATAAATGCGGTTGTAGTTCCGAGGATGGCGTACCCCCTTAAAGTTACCTCAGCAATTGCCAACTCCTCAAAGAATGTTGCAATTGAATTAGACAAAATGATAGCTTCGTTTATAATCAAATACCTGGGCTGCCCAGTTGACACTAACCACCAAATAATCTGGACGGCAGTCTGCCAGGGCGGGTACGGTATTGATAGTGTCTTCGATATTGTAACCGCGTCGTGTATTACTGAAACCATGAACACCCTGTGTTCGGCAGATGAACACGAATATTGGCAACACAACCACACGGACCGTATCACTGACCCTCACCTTATCTCACTATACCGTAGAAACAGCAATTTGTGGCTTAAAATAATAATTCAAAACATGAACAACGAAATGAGTAAAAATGCCATCTCGGGCTTTCCTTTATCACACTATGCAACCTATAGTCACACAAAAGACAAACGCTTTAACTGGTTCAGGCGTACAGGTCACATTATGGCAAAACTTGGATACGCTATCGACTCTAAAAATTACCCTGAAAATGAAGCGGGTGAAACCACATTAATCACCACCCTTCCCAGACAACTCTACATGTCGAGGAATGTTACCTCCGCAATTCAAAAATATAACCTCAAGCACACAGGTTCCTTTCTGACTCCCTGCGGTGGAATGTTAAAAAACTGGCAAGAAAGCAAAGGCTTTTTCAGGCTGAACGGTAATAGACCCCCTGGATGGCTAACCGAAATCGAAAAGGAAATGCTTCAAAACCCTGTAGGTTTGGACCCACAGGCCAGATATGTCAAGAAACAATATAGAGACAACATAGTACCCCCGGACACGGGTGAGTTTCATTGGAAAGGAAATGGTAACCGAGATTCCATCTCTCTTATTCACATTACCAATATTGACTTAGAGGCCATGTCAATAAAATACACAGAATACAGTAACAATGCCAAAAACCCTAATGTCTTTGTCAGAATCGAAGGAACCAACAGTTTTCAATACGACTTTGAATATAGCATCACCGATGACGGTTGCATCCTAATTCCAGCAGGTTCCATTTTCGAATATAATGACCATATGGACCCGCCCTCTTCTGTTCTTGCTAAAGTCGGTGATATTAACTCACACTATGATTACATCTCAGACAGACAATATGAGACCATTATTGCCAGAATGAAAAACAAAACTGCGGAAGAAGAAAGTGAATACAGCTGCCCTAGCGACTCGGAAGAAGAATCTACCCCCTTCGCCGAAAAGAGCAATCAAATGGAGGATTATGATATGGCAAGCGATGGTTCCCTATTCGCCGGTAAAAAATCAGCATGCAGTGGTGCAGCATATGCCATAAAAAACTTTGACAACGGAATGCCACTTGTTCGGAAGATGAATATCCCCCCCTCAAGAACTTTCGCCGCACCGGGGCTTCTTATCAAGGAAGATATCCAAAACCCTAGTAGTACATCTGCTGAAATTGCGGGACTGAGATTCTTACTCACAGAACAAAAAGAGAATCTCCTCAAATCCATGACTCCAATGGTACATGCCATTGACTCCATGGCCGCAATATCTGCTGTAACAAAGGATGGCAGATCTATGAGTGCTCGGGACAAACTACGTGAAGCTAATCGCAGAGATGTGCAGGCTGTTCGCCTACTGTTAGAAGAACTTGGCTTCTACAGTGAAGGAGACCACAGTAAAATCATCCTTAAATGGATTAGGGGTCACAATAATGACAAAGTCCATGACAGAGTGGACCGTACTGCTAAAAGAGCCTCATTCAGAGGGGGTTGCTCAGACATCTCCCGCTACGACCCTGCCGAGAAACTGCCCTTCTCATTATTCTTTTTTGAGGTCCCTATTTTAGGCGATATCCGTAGTCACATTAGAAGAATTCAACGTCTATCACACTATCATAATTGGAGAACTCTACAATCTCAAGGGAAGTACTTGAGAATGCTTAACGAGAATAACACCGCCCCCACTAAAGATATTTCCAAAATAACACCTAAAGCTTTCACCGCTTCTAGAAGCAGAGAACTCCTGGGTCTCCAAGCCTCTCCAACACGTTTATTTAAACTGGGGGAAATCGGGACTGAAAACTGCCCCTACTGCCAACAGAATACAAAATGCACCTTCGAACACATCCAACTTGAATGCTCGGGACATAATAATAGTTTGCATAGTCTTAGAACAACCCAAGATGGCGAACTAAGGAAAATCATTGCTGAAGAAATCTCAGAAAAGCCCAAACTACTAAACCCTGGAAAAGGTACCACATACATCAAAACAGAGCCATCGAAACTTTTTCCACTTGCTGACCTAAGACAGGAAATGAAGGAGGAATTATACTTACACGCTCTCCCGGAAGCCAGCATGTACCGACCATCAAGTTCAAAAAAGAATACCATTGCTGTGACCGCTAAACCTGAAGTGGACCATGTCACGGGGACAATTAAATATCCCGAACTCCAATATGTCCAAAAGAAAGAGTTTTGGAAACTTTTGGCCTGGCACCGCCTTTCCGACAAAGCAATTCCATGCTCACTTGCGGAGTACTCGAATAGGGCACACGATATTCACGAAGCACTCAATGCATGTAAGTTTGAATCGGGGGATCCTAAAAACTGCTATGCAATCAGAAGAAGCCTCTTAGATATTTTGGTGGATGACAGGAATCTTGACAAAAACGGCTGTGAACTCTTCTCCAACCCACTAAATGCCCACCCTAGAATTCACTCGAGAAGATGCATACCCACCACAAGAATGAAAAAAGCCCTCAAGCCCTTCTGCCATCATGGGAAAATTGGCTTTGATGGTCTCGCTTGGGATGCCTACGTTGATCCGATAACAGGCATCGGCAGAATCGTTTATGAAAATCCCCCCTTTGATGGGAAAGAAAAGGGCAAATCTTCGGCGGTTATGACTACCTTGGAAATGGGACATAAAGCGGCCAACACCGTCCCCGGATTTTCAGGAACATGGATTCTTCCGCTGTCTCCCAAAAACCAAAAAAGATGGTTCGACAAAGGTTTTAAACTTGTTTTCAGATTCCCGCATAACACTATTCCATTTATCCCACATGGCTATTGGACGGGTGATGACCCCTACGTTCTCCCAGGTGGTGGATGCTATAAGGATGACTTTTCGGATGTTGTTATCATAGCTATAGACAGTGCACCCAGTGATACTCAACCAGTCTTTGACTGGAGGCCTACACAGAAAAAGATTGCCAGATGGTTCCTCAACGTCCTTCCTAAGTCCAGAGTCACGAAGAAGAGGCTAGAATACACAGGAGTCAGCTCTGATATTTGGGATGAAGTTCTGAACGAAAGCGTCAAAGTACTTCCTTCTTCGCTTTGCCCATGGCCCACTCAAGACCCTCCTTATCATCAGAGTGATATTGAGCCTTATTATGGTGGTCACCACGACACGACAATCACCAATGCAAATTCCAAGCCCTTCATAAACACCGTTAAATGGCCCAAAGTTCTCACACTCATGGGATACCTCCCTCCTCTTTTTGGTACTGTCCTCAACACGATAGGTGTTCCCCGTGGCAAGATTAAACCTCTTCTTAAAAAACTATCAAGAATTTGTAGACAACACACCAAAAATAGGCGAGACGTGTTTCTGTTAAACACCACCACCACCTTAAACACTGACCCGCATACAGTTGACATCTCGAGCAGTGAAGCCATGACAGAAACAGAAGCTGTGCAACAATCAAACGACTTTCTTCAAACCCTCCTGCAATAATTCTCAAAAATTTGCAATAAAAGATGGTGCCGTGTCCCCAAGGGGAGGGGCCGTCCCCCCCCTCCCCTCCCCCGCCACCCCCTCTCCCCGCCCACCACGACCCCCTTCCTCAACGTCTCCAAAAACCCCCTTAATTCTCCGACTTCTCTCCCCACCGCCCAGATTCAGCCACCCCTCCACTCACCCGGCCATGGCTGCTTCTCCATCTTCTAGAGTTTTTTGCCTAGCACTTAGCTTTTTCTCTAGATGTCACCCTGCTGAAAAGTGGGTTGAGCCCCTTTGTGGGCGCGCTATAGCAGAGGGAGTAGCCCCTGGTGTTTTCACTAGCCTGCCTTACTTGCAGGGATACCGCACTCTCAGGACTTTGTCCCCTTTGCTAGCGTAAATGTTTTATTATTATTATTATTATTGTTATCGGTTCACCACTTAGTGGGTGTTTCGATTTTCACTGCTCTAAGATCCCGCGGAACAAGCGGCCGCTTGCAGCGAATCCAGCTGCTTGCACAAGCTGAGCGCATTGCCAGCTTATCCACCACCAGCCGCGTGTTTTTTACGGCACCGGCCCTTTTCCTCGAGCGGAGCCAGCTCCCGGAATTCGTGCGGCATTCGCACAACCGACCGACCAACATTCCACGCTACGTTCTTCCAGACATGAGCGCGGACCGCATCTCCCTCGGCAGCCGCCTTCGTGCTGCGAGGGAATCACCTGGAGGGCATTCCTCCGCCAGCCCCAACTCATCGGCTAGCCCTGACCGTGGCGGCTCTGCGGACCCGATTGTGCGCATGTCACAGTTGACCGCCAAGCCGACCCCAGTCTCTCGGGCGGCCACCTCTGCTGAGTTCCACGCTGACCCCACGGTTTGGGTGTCCACACCTGTGAAGCCCTCCCAGCGTACGGAATTCGCGGACAAAATCGACTACGCCTTCTCCTACGGCGAGGAGTTGGCCAAGCTTCTACGGACCCATGGCTTCAAAAGCTCCGTTGGCCTTACTCTGGATGGACCCGACGCTGAGTCCGACTTCGCGGTCTTGCTCGCCAACATGAATCATGTTTTCGGGCCTATTTCCCGTGACGACGTCGCCAAACTTCTGGATCTGGACAACGAGTACACGGACTACCACATCGTCCTCAACGAGCTCATGTACGCCGTCCTCCCCACGGTTCTTCGCTCCACCGCCCTCACCCTGTATGAGGAGTCCGTGGAGTTCCATCCCCGCGATGGCCGCTGCGCATTGCAGCGCCTTCGTTTCCATGTGGAGGGCATCGGGGATCCCGACGAGCATCGCTTCTGGGTCCGCCTTAGGGCGACCATTCTCGACGAGACCGTCGACCCCGCGCCGCAACTTGCTGCTTTCCGCACGCTGGCCGACAAGAACAAAAAGGTGAACCCGCAGTACAGCGACTCCAACATGGTGTCCGACCTCTACAGTGTCCTTCGTGCCTCTGCGGCCGTCTCCCCCCACGTCGCGCCACTTTATCTGGTGGTGTTACGCGACCTTGGGGCCAACGTCCCCTTCACCTTCGCCGCCCTCACCTTGCGCATCTCCAAGGTCTTCCGCGACGAGTTCCCCTTGGCCCGCCTCTCCGCGCCTTCCCCTCCGACATCTGGTGGTGCTGGGCGCGGTGGTGCTGGCGGCGGTGGTGGCAGGGGCGGTGCCGGCGGTGGTGGCGGTGGCAAGCCCACCGTCGGCTCCATGCATGCTCTCGGCTGGAAGAAGATGGCGCCCCCCGTCGGTGAGTGGAAGCCCGTGAAGAATGCCCGCTACCTGAGTGGGAAGGCACCGGCCTCGTGTGTGTCACCTGCTTCCGCCTGTGGGCGGTGACCACGGGCCACCTTGACGCCGAGGGTGTGTGCCCCTACTCTTGTGCGGCATCCTTCGCTCCGGGGCGGGCGCCCGCGACCGCCCCCGCGGCGGCCCCTCCTCCTCCGATGTCGGCGTGGCCGCCTGCGCCACCGCCGGCACCACGTGCCAACTCTTTGCAGGCATTGGAGCCCCCGCCACTGGACGACCCCGCTCAGCAGGGTGCGGCAGCCATGTCCGTCCGATTCACGGGCGTGGGCCTCTGCGATGAGCAATCCGGCGAGGTGGAGCCTGATGAGGCACCGCCAGCTTTCCATGCTGTCCACGATGACGACGACGAGGTGGATTGGCCGGCGTTCCGCTCGTCCCCTGTGTGGCTTCCGTCTTTCTCCGGTGGCACATATGCAACGGTGTCGATCACCGACGTTACACCGTCCGGTGCATCGGCAGAGAACCCTTAGAGCATCGAGACCCCTGCCCCTCAATCCTTCGTAGAGCCACTGTTCTAAGTCAGCTTCTTGGCATTCTTGTTAGCTGGACACTAAAGTCCCCTGGACTTATAACATTTGTATCTCTAGGGTTTAGGGTTGGGTGCTGCCTTGGCACCTCACCTCTTCGGGGTGAGGTGGTGTCATGGAGACAGTGACTTTAGCCCCCCCACTGTAAGGGGGTGGCAGTCCCGTCTGCCTGTGTCACCCCTCGACCCGCGGTGCCGTCTTGCCTGGCACGGTCATGCTCAGCTCAGAGAATAAAACACTCTCAGTATATTATTCAATTATCTTCGCACTGTGAAACCCGAGGCACCCGCCTGACAGCTTGCTCTAGGTTTCTGTGATATATATATATCCGCCCGACTCCGTCAATCATATATATATATTTCACTGTTTCCATCACCAAGACGATAAAGATCAGAGGTAGGTACTACTGTAGGCGCTGTCGATCACAAATATGCGATCTCCAATAGGCGTCGATCTTTTTGGACAGCACGGTTAATTACCATGCGATGTTAACATGGATATCGCCATTACATCATATGACCGCAGGATCATGTGCGCGACAGTGCTTCGCTTTTTGCTTCCCAGCATGCCATGCCATAACGCGTGGGTGGCGTCGCGGTACATACACGCGACTGTTGTGTCACTGTCATCGTTAGCGTCTGGTGATCGTGAGATCGAAAATTCGACTGCGTCGCCCGTTAGGATTCGAGCTTTGCTTCTGCTGTTGATCGACTAAGGTAAGTACTAGGCGCTGTCGATCACAAATATGCGATCTCCACTAGGCGTCGATCTTTTTGGACAGCACGATTAATTACCATGCGATGTTAACATGGATATCGCCATTACATCATATGACCGCAGGATCATGTGCGCGACAGCGCTTTGCTTTTTGCTTCCCAGCATACCATGCCATAACGCGTGGGTGGCGTCGTGGTACATACACGCGACTGTTGTGGCACTGTCATCGTTGGCGTCTGGCGATCGTGAGATGGAACATTCGACTGTATCGCCCGTTGGGATTCGAGCTTTGTTGTTGCTGCTGTTGCTGCTGCTGCCGATTGACCATCTCCGTTCGCTTTCCTCATACATAGCAAATAAAGAAAAAGGCGAACGGAGATGGTCATTCAGATGACCCATATCTAAATTCATAACACGTACAACGAACGGAGATGAAAATTCACTTCATGCCAAGACGATAAAGATCAGAGGTCTAGGCGCTGTCGATCATAAATATGCGATCTCCAATAGGCGTCGCGGATCTTTTTGGACAGCGCGATTAATTACCATGCGATGTTAACATGGATATCGCCATTACATCATATGACCGCAGGATCATGTGCGCGACAGTGCTTTGCTTTTTGCTTCCCGGCATGCCATGCCATAACGCGTGGGTGGCGTCGTGGTACATACACGCGACTGTTGTGGCACTGTCATCGTTAGCGTCTGGCGATCGTGAGATGGAACATTCGACTGATGTATCGCCCGTTGGGATTCGAGCTTTGCTGCTGCTGCTGCTGAGGTAGGTAAGGTAAGGTACTAGGCGCTGTCGATCACAAATATGCGATATCCACTAGGCGTCGATCTTTTTGGACAGCGCGATTAATTACCATGCGATGTTAACATGGATATCGCCATTACATCATATGACCGCAGGATCATGTGCGCGACAGTGCTTTGCTTTTTGCTTCCCAGCATGCCATGCCATAACGCGTGGGTGGCGTCGTGGTACATACACGCGACTGTTGTGTCACTGTCATCGTTAGCGTCTGGTGATCGTCAGATCGATAATTCGACTGCGTCGTTCGTTGGGATTCGAGCTTTGTCACGGGTAGACCGATTTACCCCCCACTATAAAGTGGGGGGGCCTGTCTCCTGCTGTCCTCCTTCGGAGAGCCGTGTCACACGTAGCATGCGTCTCGGTAGCTCGGAACACAGATGCATAAAACCCCTAAAGTATTTTATGTTATCATCTTAGTATTCCGAAAGCGAGTGTTCACTGACTGCACGTTCTGTGATAGATATATATCTGACTATATATATATATCCCCCACCAGCCCGAGAATCTCACTTCTCATCAGGTTACGGCTCACCACCTCTTTTGGTGGCACTTTCTTTTTGGGGTTGCTAATTTCCGTCTCGCCGAACGTACCGGTCACCACAGACTCGTCACCTTATCGACTACCACGTCTTCACGGACTTCACCACGTCGTGATTTTTTTCTCGCGACTGACATGTTTAACCACAGATTCGTTTCCTAATTAACGACCAATTTACCACTAACAACATGTCTACTTCATCAACCAAACCACGCGGAGTACTTAGGGGTTTGCTCACCCCGAAGCCATCTTCGCCCGCGACTTCTACGCGTTCGGTGTTCTCGCTGAACCTGCGGTCGTGGAAGATCCGATTTTGAGCACTTTACAATTCACAACAGATTCGCGTCCTTATTCACGACCATGACACAACACCTCTTCTACGAAACCACGCGCGGTCAGCTGTGCTTTTCGTACGACCAACTGGCTGGCCGTACGCCGTTTTTGATCTTACCTCCGCTTTCCTCGTGAAATTTGACCCCGATTTCACTTTTCCATCACTCGATTTGGTTAATTTTACGGAAAGTTACGTCGACACCAAGTACCCAAACGCACTCTCGACTTTCTGGCCAGCAGCACCGCTCCTGGCGGGAAGACCGTTTGCCGCACGACGTTTTTGACTTCACCGACGTTTTCCTTGCGAGAATCTACCCCATTTTGACCCTTTCATCGTTTGATTTGCTTAATTTTACGAAAAGTTAGCTTTTCGCTTGGGAACCCTAGCTTTGGGTTCGCGGATTCTGCAGTCAGCGGTCAGTGGTCGGCGACCATGTCCACTGGACCTCAGCGTGCACGTATGGCCGCTGTTCGTTCAGCGTTGATCTCTCTTCGAGTACATCGGCAACATCCTACCATTGGCTATGGTCTGGTGGTGTCTGGTGGTGTTTGCGCACCAGACACCAAGCTCGAGTCCATCGCGCTCACCATCGACAACGAGTGCTTTGACTATTTCGGCCTCATCCCTCCCCTTCCCTCACCTTCACCTTGTGCGCCCCTTGGTCACCATCTGGTGGTGTCTGGTGGTGTTGTCACGCCCACTTCACCCTTCACCGTCATCCCTTTCAAGCCTTTTCCCATGAGCTCAACCACATCCCTTCACCGCATTTTCCACCTTCCACCTCCTCACCCTTTCTTCGTCGGTGCATTCGCTCTGGTGGTGCCAGGCCGCTTTTGGCCTTGGCACCGCACGGGCATTGGCTGAACATCGTCTTCCTTACGCTCGGCGTCCTCTGTCATCGAGAACGTCGCCGCCGCCTGCTCTAGAGCCCAAACCCTGATTCACTAGACAATTCTGTGTAGCCCTACTCTGTTTCAATATAAGCAGCATGAACTAGCGCCGGCGGATGCCCATCTAGCTGAGTTGAAACAGGCTCCTTAGATTTCTTGTTGTGGGATGGCCGGCAGGCCTATTGACACTGCTCCCTGTTTCCACCTCTCTCCTTCTGGAGGAGGTGGTGTCACGGGTAGACCGATTTACCCCCCCCCACTATAAAGTGGGGGGGGCTGTCTCCTGCTGTCCTCCTTCGGAGAGCCGTGTCACACGTAGCATGCGTCTCAGTAGCTCGGAACACAGATGCATAAAACCCTAAAGTATTTTTATGTTATCATCTTAGTATTCCAGCAGTGTTCCTTATTTACACGTTACGTGATGGGTATATCGTATATATATCCCCCACCGGCCAGAGAATCTCGCTTCTCATCACTTTCTTTAGCTGGTAAGTAAGGTAATTTGGTTTGGGTGAAGATTATGGTCGGTCTATGCGTCGATCCTAATATGCGATCTCCCTTTGCGATCGCTCGCCTTTAAAAAGGAAACTCGACGTAAGGAAGCGGCCGGCGTTTTGGGGGGTACCCAAGTTGATGAGAATAGCTGGCTGGTCTTTTTTGCTAAGGAAATTCTCCAAAATAAGAAAATTGGTTGCTGGCAGATCACCGAGAGTGGATTCTCTTAAATTCTATGAAAAATGGGAATTTTTTGACTTGACAGCGTTCAGCACGATATCTTTAAGTTCTAAGTAGTCAGCTTCAGAAAAAATCGCGTCGTCATAGTCTTGCTTCAATTCTTTGAGCTGCGCACGGCTCTCTGGGTCCATACTGTACAGTTCAACAGTTGGTAACAGTGGTGGACTCTCTAAATTTTAAGAAAGCTGCTGGGCTGAGTTACGTGGAC
Organism: Cymbomonas tetramitiformis; assembly: GCA_001247695.2. Classification (NCBI taxonomy): domain Eukaryota; kingdom Viridiplantae; phylum Chlorophyta; class Pyramimonadophyceae; order Pyramimonadales; family Pyramimonadaceae; genus Cymbomonas; species Cymbomonas tetramitiformis. The sequence goes on from LGRX02012925.1 coordinate 60,180, forward strand.
GTGGATGAGTTTAAGAAATTAGCTGGCTGGCTCGAAATCCGAAATTCCTTATTCTTAGCGATTCTCTTAGGACGCGACGCTGGCGGGGGAAGGGGGGGTACCCAAGTCGACGGGAATGGCTGGCTGGCCCAAAATCTCCGGTTTTCTTAAAGGTGAGCGATTACTGTAGGCGTCGATCTTTTTGGACAGCACGACTAATTACCATGCCATGTTAACATGGATATCGTTATCAAATCATATGACCGCAGGATCATGTGCGCGACAGTGCTTCGCTTTTTGCTTCCCAGCATGCCATGCCATAACGCGTGGGTGGCGTCGTGGTACATACACGCGACTGTTGTGGCACTGTTATCGTTAGCGTCTGGCGATCGTGAGATGGAACATTCGATTGTATCGCTCGTTGGGATTCGAGCTTTGCTGTTGCTGATGTTGCTGATTAAGGTAAGGTAAGGTAAGGTAAGTAAGGTAATTTGGTTTGGGTGAAGGTTATAAAGGTCAGAGGTAGGTAAGGTAAGTAAGGTGATTTGGTTTGGGTGAAGATTATAAAGGTCAGAGGTAGGTAAGGTAATTTGGTCCGGTTCCAAATCATAAGGAGCAGAGGTAAGAGCAGAGGTTTGTGTCCAATCAGTGTTTTTTTTAAAAGGGTGACACACGACAGCATCATACTTGATCTAGATACTTGCAAGGGCAAACTGAAAAACTCGAAAGGGCCAAATATGTAGCATTTTCCAGATCTAAAAGGTGCAATTAGCCCTTTTATAAGTGTAAAAAATACGATCGACACGCGATCGGGATATTCATACGATCGCCAAGCGCCATACGATAGGCGATACTGTACGTGTACTGTAGGGTCCATCTGATCTCGTGCTCACAACACTCGACAGGCGAGCGGAGGGAATTCTGGTAAATTCAGTCAGTCGAGTGGGAGTGGTTCATGTTGAAATGGGTCTCAGCACGTGAAGAAAAGGATTGAAGGTTGAAGCCTCTCCATGGATTCACCGAGACATTGACGCGATGATTTTTTTGGTAGACATTGAAGTAGAGTTTGAAAGGTAAAAGGCTGCTCAGAGAGATCGAGTCTTTTGTCGAATATGGTGCAGCACCAATACTCCTCGGCACCACTTGTTGTGGCAAGGGTTCGGCCGTATCGTGAGCACATCGACCGTGATGACGCGGTGAAAGTCAAAGTGGGTGAAGATGGAAAAAGTATTTCAATAGGAGATATCGACAAGACCAAAACTGTGGTAGTGGATAGCAGCTATGGTCCCGACTCCGAGAATCAAGAAGTGTTTCAGCCATTTTCCACCTTGATCGCCATGTTCCTGCAGGTGAGCACTTTGGTTGCAGCCCTGCTCAGAGCGATGGACGAAGACGCGCCATGACGCGGCATAGTTGGCTATCACCTCCAGTACGTTGTAGCAATGATTATGGCACTTGAATGTGCCTTAGGCATGTATCTGCATAGGGTGGACAACGGCTCCTCTTCGCAGACAACGCTCGGTGTGTGCAAGACCGTTTAGTTTGATACGACCTTCTTTAAATCGTATGCTTAAGAAACATTTGCTGTTGCAGCGCATAAACGTCGCAATCATGGCATATGGCGAAACAGGCTCCGGGAAAACGTACACTATGAGCTATATCACCGAAAAGGTGCTTCGATATCTGCACTCTTCGCCTACTTGCTCTTCGCACAGCTAAGGGATTCCCAGATAGTTTTCGAAGGCAAAGATATGTGAATCCCTTTATCTGAACTTGAAATCTCCATCACTGTAAGGAAAATGGGTATCGTCATGTATAGCTGAGCACCGTGACAAACGTCTTTACTACATGCCACTCGGACATCTGAATCACGACTGTTGAACGAGGCCCTTGGCAGTTACCTTCTTGCTTTTCACTGGTGCTTACATTGTCGTCCTCTTTCACGTTCTAATGCCTTGGGAGTTTCCCCGTGCAGTTCATACACGATTTGATGGAACAGCTTAGCGGGGGCGACTACCTGAATTTCAACCTGCAAATGTCAGTGGTCGAAATTGATAACGAGCAAATTTTTGATCTTTTGCCGGAGAATCCGAAAGCCAAGTCTGCTCAAAGCCTGAAAGTTCAGAATTTCGAAGTGAGAACCCCCACCACTCCCTTCATGGCGTATCATTTTATTTTTATGTAGAAGCACTGCTCAATGGTCAATGACCATCAAAGATGATACCGCAATTAGAATAGTCAAGGCTAAAACTCTCAGCAGTTACAGTATGTCGTTTCGGTTCTTGGAACCTATCTTCAACGGTTCAACAGGAATACCTGCCACGCCTAAGCAGACCATTTAAAGCATCACTGGAGCCATGGGTCCAGCAGTAACTAGAGATGTTCTTGAGCGTCCCTATGCAATTCTGAAAAGTCCCTATTCTGAAGTATCATCCGGGTTGTATACAGGCTAAGGGAGCCTTCTGGAGAGTCCTCACCGAGTCGTCTCAGGTGTCTGAGAATCTCAGCAACGCATACAAACGTCGGAAAACTGCTTCAACCGAGTTCAACGAGGTTGCGCGCTCAGACCTTGCTGTTTTCCCCTTGCCGGGTCGCCCCCGGTGTAATCATTCGCGTTCTGCCTGGCAGTGCACAATCAAAGACGGCATCACGTGGTAGCAAAGTTTTCACTTTGGCCAACTACATACCGCTATCCACAACAGAAATGTCACTAGAATCTTCAGGAAGCTGTGCAATGCGTGTGTTTGTCTCCTCCACTTTTTCTGGTTTGCGACGCATCCACGATGCCGCGCCAAGACATCAATGCTCGAGGCACAATGCTCGTGGATATTAACCTGAACAGCATCTCCTCACCTTTGTGCTTACCTGCGTATCCCAATGCAACTGTTTTTGTACTTGCATCCTTTCCAATCAAGAACACAGCTAATCCTTTCCGCCCGCTAAGTATGTGCCGCCAACCTCTTGTCCTCAAACACTACGGAAGCTCATGACGCCCTCACCTTTTCGCCTGCCAGGAGGTACTATGAAGAGTCATCACGTTTGCTGCGCCACCGCTGGGCTGCCAAGGGCTGAGAATGGTGATGCCGGAAGGGGGCCGGAGGCAGGTGAGCTCACGCAGCCACGCTTTCTGCCAGATCAAGGTGACCGCCACTCTAGCCAACGGCTCTTCCTTCGACAGCATCGTGCACTTTATCGACCTCGCAGGCTCCGAGAGAACCGGCAAAGCCACCAAAGAAGTGCGCCCCCACCTAGAAGGAGGGAGGCAGGGTGCACAGCACTGCCTTCGGAGTGCCGTGGACCATCAATATGAAGGAGCTGAGCCCCCGCTTTTAGGAGGAGGGACGGGCGACGCAAAAAAACTACAAGTGGAGCACCGTGGATGGTGTCTTCGAAGGAAGTGAGACCTCATCTAGGCGGGCTCGACCTAACTCCCTGATCCGAGACTTGAGTAAGGCACACTCGTTGAGAAGGCCGGGACCCGTCACTTGTTGGGCATCGGATACCCTGCGGTTGAGAGAACGGGGGATCCCTTGGGCGGTCGCAGGGGAATCCGAACGTGAGCCTGAGTCTTCTATGCAAGATCGTGAGTGATATGGCCACCGGTAAGCCGGTGCGGGGGTTCCGGCAGTCTAAGCTAACTCACATGCTCCAGCCGGCGCTCACCGGGCGATGCAAGGTCCCTCTGCTCACCCTTTTCCGTCCCCTCGGCTGTTCCCTCACTCTGCCTCACCACACCGCCCTCAGCTTCCTTCCATCCTGCCGTGCAGATCGGGCTGCTGTTCACCTTCAACCCGTGCTCAGAATCCGGGGCAACTTCCACAACGGCTTTCTCGAAGAACATGATGGCGATGCCGGTGAAGCGCCTCGAGCAGAATCCCATGCGCCTCACCGAGCAGGTCCCTCCCTCCGTGCTTCCGCAGAGCCCGGCGCTGCCTCCCTGAGCCGCAGTGCCGTGTTCGGCTTCTCTGCGCTCTGAAACTGGCCACCTCTTCATGTTCCATCCCCCACAAGCCAGAGCCGATCAGTCGGCGTCAGGAATGCACGGCTAGGTTTTGGCAACCTTAGAGTGGAGCTTGTTGTGGGGCCGTTGGCACAATGCGCAGGAGCTTCAAGTGGCGAGTGCACAGCTCATGGCGCGCGAGGCACAGATCGGCCAGCTCGAGGAGTCGAGGCATGTGCTTGAGGCGAGTCCCATCCTCCGTCTAAGCATGGATGTTGTAGTTTCGATCTCAATGGTAACAACAGCGACGACATTGGTGACGGCAGCTGGAACATATATCTTGTGAGGGTGGCTGTTGCCCACGTGGGCGATCACTTGTCAGGGAAGTACGGGCCCTGACATTTCCGGGGGCCTGCCGCAGGAAGAGAACAAGAAGCTACGCGAGGAAGTGGAGGAGGCGCGCATCAGAAACCTGAGCATCCTAGCGCTCAACAAGGAGCTGAAGGAACAGCTCACGCAGCAGTCCCAGGTCAAGCTGGAGGACCTGGATATGCACTACACTATGCTCCAAGTGGGGCCTCCCTCCACACACTGAACCCGGCATCCCTCTCGAGTAGTCCTGGATTCACGCAATTCTCACATTTAGCCCCCCCCTCAGCAAGCCTGCACACGCCAAGGCAAGGCGCCAGGGACTGTTGGGCATTAGCATGGGGGCGCTCCTGCTCTCAGTAGGCCCCACCGGGTGCGCGGCTCTCAGAGTCGGCAAGGGACGGCTCATAGTAAACTTGCCAGAAATGCGGTGCCAGCCCGCTTTCACCTGGCTTTTCATAAATGTAGTGCCAACTGACCGCCACCTCGCTACTCGTAAATGTAGTGTCAAATAGGTGTCACCTCGATCTTCATAAACGTAGTGCTAAATGGCCGTCACATTGCTATTCGTAAATGTAGTGTCAAATAGGTGTCACCTCGATCTTCATAAACGTAGTGCCAAATGGCCGTCACATTGCTACTCATGAATGTGTTGCCAAATAAACGTCACCTCGGTCCTCATCAATGTATCAATGGTATGATTAGGGTTCAGGTTAAGGGAAGCATGATACAGCGATTTTACCATATGTATATATATGTTGGGTGTGTGCTGACATCTTAATGACGAAACGCGATCATTCCATTCCCGACACCGGCACTCTCCCGTCTTCATCGTGCCGCTATACGTACAGACTTTCACTGCCGCTGTATTCCAGCAAACTCAAACACGAGCTTCTAGCCGATCAAGTCAGATATGTTAACATTGAAACAGGATACGTGTGCGTATCTGCAATTGTTGTCATGATTGGCATTGTTGTCATTGCATGAACATTAATCAATGATTTCCAAAACAACACCAACACATACAGTATGCCCACCTTCACCAATAGCAGCCAGCCGCATACTCGTTTCAATGGCAATCGGCTGAATTAACTCAACTGCCAACTCAACTGCCATCCGAGTGCCCGCGCAGCCCGGTGCAGTCAACTGCCGCTGCGTTTGATACTTTCCAGTATTGTTAGCAACGTGCAGTGATATCGGCAATGGTGGCCAAAATGCGGCTCACCAAGCCACCGAAGGAGCCCCGAGAGGTGCCGCCAGGGCTGATACTGGGTAAACGGGGGGCTTAGGGAGCAATCGTGGGGCGGGAGGGGGCTGGTCGCAGAGCATGCTCGCGCGTTTCGAGGACGGCGCGCAGGGTCTGCTGCACTGCCTCCAGGAGATGCTGGCAGCAGGAAACGTCGAGGACCAGCAGGCATCGGCCCAGCTGCGCTCTGAGATTGACCTCCTCCTGGACAAGCTACGCGCCCTGAGGGTCTCCATCCGTGGCGCTGGGGTGCACCAGCACAACTCGGCAGAGGGGAACGCAGTGAGAACCAGGGACGAGATCGACGAGGCATTCCGCCAGGCAGAGGAGCTCGGCACCTGCTTTCGGTACCCACACTCCTCACGGGAGCCCCATTGCGTGGCATCTCGCCGCACTCTCTTGTCGCATCTTGGCTTGGGAGGAGCTCCCAGGGCTGCGGCTGGGCTATTTGTTTAGTATTGGGAGCCTTTTTCTCATGATGTATCTTTGGGTGCGAGTCACTTCGACCAAGTGAGCCTGATGTGCGGCCCTTTTGGCCGGTGCCAGGGTGCTCGATCGCCCGCCCGGCCTGCTCTCGGTTTCTTCCAGCATCACTATGTCTGCACATTGGGGTATCGCGTCTTTCCCGTCTCGGTGGCTATGTGGCTTGGGCTGTTCTTTCCGTCTTTCTCCATCGTATGGTTGATGCTCCTCTTTTTCAGCGTCTTGCAAGGCCCAGTCGCGAGAACCTCGTTTCTGCAAAGCCTGTGATTGGATGTTCTGAAAGGTGTGGGTCAAGGTGGGGTCTCTTTGGACAATGCAGCGACCTTGGGGAGCAGGTACGCTTGCTGCTGGGGCAGGAGGCCTCGTTCAAAGCCCGCCGCCTGGCCTCTGGGGTCCACTCGCCCCCCCCTAGAGCTGGCGGTCAGGGTGGTGGCTCCGCATCTGCTTCGATGGGGCGCCCAGGCGCTGCTGGGGGTGGCGCCGGGGCTGGGAGCGAGGAGGAGCTGCTGGCGCCTCATGAGGCATTCTTCACCCAGCTGGGGGCCTTCAACGAGGACCTGAAGCAGATCGCTGGGCTGAAGGACATGGTGCGGGAGTTTGTGGAGAAGACGGGTGAACACCAACAGAACGGCCGCATGCTGCTGGAGCTCGAGTCTTCCATCAAGCAGCTACAGGCGCTTCCCGCCGCCGCCCTAGGGTTCTCCCCATCATGCCCGAGGCCACTGTCTTGAGGGGTCCTCATGGGTGCTGGTCAGCTTTCTCCCACAGCATCGCTACTTTATGGGGCACCAGGGGTTAGAGCGGGCTGAAGGAGGGAATGGAGGCGGCGGGTGCAGGACGAAAACCAAAGGTTGCAAAACCAACTCGAGCAGTCGGAACAGGATCAACGCACGGGGGAGGCCACGTCATCTCAGCGTCAGCAATCTGGGGAGATGCGCCGGCTGCGCTCCGCAGATGGTGGCGGGGGGGGCGCCCTGGCGGCGAGCGTCGGGCGCGGTGGGGGCGTCGGGCAACCCGCAGCAGGTGGTGGTCTGCAGAGGTCTACGTCCGGCCGACTGGGCTCCGTGGTTCCTCTCGCCGGCCAGGACGCTGTCACGCAGGTGTCCCCATCCCACCCTCTCTGGCTAGGACGCCGACACATAGATGTCCGTACCCCCCCTTCACCGTCCGATTTTCTGCCTGCCTTGACAGCCTCATCTCGCTTCGGAGGACTGCGAATCCAAACGAAGCGGCTGCACAGCAATTTGCGAGAAGGGTTGCTGCACGTCCACGTGGCCCCGAGGTGTTGGGGATCGCGCGGATTTGCCTTCCTACAAGCTCGAGATTTATATTGTATACTGCTACTGATTTATATGATATACCTGCGGTTTTCCTCCATCGAGCCTCACTAACCTCCCGCATTCCCCTCCTTTCGCTGGCTCCCTCTTCGGCCCACTTCTCGTGTAGGCGGTGGCGGAAGGGGTGTCGGAGCTGCTGCAAAAGCTGCAGCTATTCGATGGCCAGGTGCAGGACCTCAACTCGGTGATCCAGGATAAGGTGGCAGGCATCACCAGCCACGTGGAAAGCATCTCGGAGCTTTCCTCGGAGCCTGTAAACCTTGCCGACGTGGCACTGTGGCGGGAGTTCCGTGAGCTTACTGCAGGCCTCGGCTTCGACTGGACCAATAAAAGGCAAGTGGCTCCATTCAGCTCGCCACGATCATCTCTCCATCGCGCGCCGCTCCCCTCAGCTCTCCGCCGCGCGCCGCTCCCCTCGGCTCTCCGCCGCGCGCCGCTCCCCTCAGCTCTCCGCCGCGCGCCGCTCCGCTCCCCTCAGCTCTCCGCCGCGC
>LGRX02012926.1:0-35575 GCA_001247695.2 Cymbomonas tetramitiformis
ATAGAAAGGTTTGTCTGCGTGGCGCGGCTGATAGAAGGTGTTCGGGGCACGGCGTATGCTGGGCGTTGCGCAGGTGCTGGCGGCAGCGCAGACCCAGTTCGGATGCACTGCGGACAGCCTCAAGGGGGCAGCGCTGGAGAACGAGGGCGGCACAGGCACTGTCGGCAGCCACTGGGAGCAGCGCCTCTTCCCCCACGAGATTATGGTTGGAGCCAGCAGCACCTCTGCAGGCGCCATGTTTTCCAACCTGACTTTAGCGCTGTGCGAGGACTCGGGTGAGGGTGCACCGCTGGGTCGCCCTCCTGTTTGACGGATCGCAATACCTCCGCAAGGTAGTATGGTAAAGGACGGTTACGCTGCGTAGCCGACCCTGTCGCAGAGAACAGAGCATCTCGTCCAGAAGGGTAGTCCTGTTACATGTCAGGGGGAGGCCCTGATGTCGCAAACGTTGGGCAGCAGCTATCACCCAGGTTGCCACTTGCCCATGGAGGCCGTCATTAGCCAGACCAGGAGCACCAATCAGGTGAAAGGGATGATGCGCCAGATCCACTGAAATCAGGCCGCGGTCGGCGGCTGAAAACGGACAGACACCTTGCACGCCTTGCGAAGGTGGTGGTTGCTGCCGGTTGTTGTCATCGCACGACGTACTAAAGGCGAGCTGTATAGCGCGCAAGCGCTCGCGACGTCTTAGAGGCTGGAGGGTGGCTTGGGCTCACAGGTTGGTACCTCTCTAATTACACTTTGGAAGCACATCTCTACTGGGGCTTTGAGGCAGGGTGCGACTTCGCGACAGCCGGATCTTGCTCCGACACTCAGTATTTCTGTGAGGATGCCGGCGCGCAGGCGTGCACCTCTCAGCACTACTTCAAAGGGTGCGGTACCAGCCAGCCGCCACACTGCCCTCGCCTCTCGCCATCCTCCGAAGTTTGCGGTGGCTGCCCCCTGTCTTTCTTTTGCTGGCGCTGGGCTGTTTCTGGTTAGTGCACCCTTGGCAAGGCAACCGCCAGCGTGTCTCAAAGAAATGATGACCGTGGATTCCGCCTGCTGTGATTGGTCATGGGGACAGAGAGAGAGAGAGAGAGAGAGAAGAGAGGACATAGGGCGCAGTATATGCCTGCTCTGATTGGCCATGACACAGGACACTCTTTGCAAGAGGCGTCATGGTCTGGATCAGAGAGCTGATGCTCTCCGATCCCGATTCTGCTGCCTCACTCTTGTGAGTGGGAAGGCGCATTTGCAGGGCCTGCGCGGCCACCTCCATGTCAGACACGTGCCAGGTGGTGCAGGGCTACACCAATGGCGCCTGCACAAAAGCAGGGTCCAGCAGCGAGTCAGTCACTGAGATCTACGAGCAGTACTTCGGGGAGAGTGGCCGCTGCCTGCCCACATCTCTGGAAGGTTGGAAGAAGAACCACGAGTCTTACGTGTACACGTGGCAGCAGCAGCTTGGTTGCTATGAGGTGCGAATTCAAATTCGTAAAGAGATTGCTCCGCTGCAGCCATGTGGACGAGCCATATCCATCCATCTTCATGGCCAAGCTGAAGCCATGTGAATCTGGTGCGTCCAGCGTCATGTCCAATTGATTGGTGCAGGGGTGCTTGGTGGCTGGCATCAGGTCGCATGCTCCGATACTGAACCCCGCTACCTCAATATCACCTTTGCCGGTGAAGCCCCGCAGCACAGCTTCCTCGAGGGCACGCCGTCGCCAACCTTGATCGGACCTAATGAATTCGCCCACGAGAAATACATCCGGTCACACCCAGATAATGCGCGGACGTATCCATAACGCGCACCATAGCCATCGGACGGTGCATTGGGTGTCAATCAGGCTGGTGAATGAGCAATTGATGCCCGATGCATCGACGGCGCTGAGCAAAGCGCGAGGCATGCCACGCCTTTCCTGTCATCACGGTGTGAGGCATGATGCGCCTCTCTTGTCGGCGCAGTGGGGCTGAGGCGGTGGAGGTGCCGGCGCGTGGCGGCAGGGCGAAGCCTGCGATGCGATGAGGGCGATGTTCTGAGCGCCTCCGCTTTCAGCTCGGATTTCACCAGTGGGAAGATTGGTCCATGCCCGGCGCCGGAGGTCATCTGCCCCACCCTCGGCTGCCCTGCAGACTGCACCACGCACGGCGTGTGCTACAACTACGTCTGCCAGTGCCACCCAGGTGCGCGACGTCCGCCTTTGAAGGCACCAGTCCCAGGATTACAACCCGCACTCTACAATGCAGAACAATGCAGTGCAGTGCAGACCCTATCCGGGAGCACACCTCAAGCCGTGGTGCAGCCCCGAGTTCAATAGGGACAGGGCCCTGTGCAGAAGTGCCATCAATGTTTGATAATGCGCCGCAGGACTGCTGGTGCGTTCCTTAGCACACGCGCGGCATGGGCGTTGAGCCCGCTTGCTCTGGCCGGCCTTCCGGTTCCGACGCCAGTTTGCCTGCACGCTGTCGCTGCGAGGGCTCGGTTGGCATCCCAAGTTGCGAACCTTGACAAAAATGGCGGCGGCCGCCGGTGCACTGCTGGCAGACTGAGTTACAAACTTTGATAGAATTTGCGGCCGAACTATATGCCAGAGCCAGATTGAGCCGATTTCGTGTGGGCCATCCCGTGCCCTGCATGTAGCCGAAGCTTGAGGCCTTAGTACGGTTTTGGTGTGGGGAGGGGCAAGGTTCATCAGGTTACGTAGGCGCTGATTGTAGCACCCCAGCGTGTACGGACTCGGGCACACACAGCTGCCCATCTCCCAGCATATGCGACACCGCGTCAGGTAAAGCGCTGAAGTCATTACTCTCACCGATCGAATGGCCCTCAGCTCCTCGCGGTGTTCTATGCGTTGTTGGCCTGAGGCTGAGACTGGAGACCACTGCCCCGCTACGCCATACCTCCCCGCCCTCAGCAAGAATGTGAGGTGCATGCGTGTCATATTGCGCGGAGGGGTTGAGTAACACAAATGTTTGATATACAAGCGTTTGTGCACATCATTGGGCACTGATCATCTGATGCATGAAGGGTATATAATATACACGGCTCGCATAGAATGAAGAGCTGCATTCGCGGTGTTTCTCATTCCTCATCACTGACGACTGATAAACGATGGGGAAGACCGTTTGGAAGCTGTGTGCTGGCGTTCGGTGTGCTGTCCCTGTCAGTAGTCGATTCAAACTAAAGCGGATTGATTCCGTTACCATTTCTATCATCCCGTCAGTTGCGATGTGTGGCTATTGAGTGCTGAAACGTCAGAGCGCGTTTGCTTCGGGAGCACGGATATAGGAATATGCGGTGGAACAGCTAGTGACAGTGGACTGGCAGAGATGAGAGCGTCTAAACAACGCCCTTGAGTGGCCCAAACAATGCATATCACAGTGCCGTATTATCGGGTAAGAAAATATCGATGATGGTGTTACCAGTCATATTACGGATGATGCCGCATCGTCACTTTAGCGGCATCTATATCGTCGCATCTATGGATCTAGTAATGCAGATGGCACACAGCAATGCTGCTGCGTCGCTTGCAGTCTGTCGCTCGTCGCCAGCAGGCTGTAGGACCTCGCTGGGTAAGGGGTCGCTTGGCCGCATCTAGCTTGTGCAGTGCATGTTGCTATGGTGTGGAACCTCGTATGTAGAAGTTGTTGCATTGTCGTTGAGTGTCGCGAATTTCAAATGCTGATGTGGTGAGAACCTGTGCAATTCCGTATTGAGGCCTGACAGTTCTGCTGTCGGTGATTAGAGAGCGCTTTATACAATTCGCAACAGGTAAACCAATCAAATGATAAAGTGGTCGATTAATGCGGATGTCTTTGTCAGGTATTCCGCCAAGAGAAGAGCCACCTTCTTTTCTTAGTTAGGAGAGTAGACAGCTATCCTTGCGTTGTGGCTGCAGCGGTGTCTAATCATGTTCCCTGAACGCAGGAACATGTGTGTATCTGGATGCCCCCCCGTCACCGTTCCCACCTCCTTATACCATACCACCACCCTCTCCTCCTCCGCCACCGTTCTCGCCTCCCTTCCTGCACCACCTCCGCCCCTTCTTCCTCCTCCTTCAAGCCCCCCAGCATCGCCTCCACCACTGCTGCCGCCTCCATGTCCTCCATCACCGCCTCCACCACCGTCGCCACCTCCATCTCCCCCATCTCCGCCTTTTCTCCCTCCCTCGCCATCACCCCCTGAGGATGAAAGTTCGAGCAGCCCGGACATCGACACCATCTTGATAGTGTACATCGGGTTGGCTGCACTTGGAGTTGTTATAGTCGTGGCTGCATGTTGTATGTGTAATCGCAGAAGACAGGGTGAACTGGATCCGGTTGTTGGTGAAATTGTTACAGAAAATCCAGGATACGTCGGACCGCCTAATCACGCTAAGCGGCGCAGTGTGCTTGCCACTTAATGTGACAGAAAGACACCTCTATTATTACAATACATGCCAATGTATATACTTGCAGCATGTCTGTGTCAAAAATGTCCATCAGCGTGTGGTCGCACAGAGTGGACATGCACAATCTTGAAGTAACCGTTCCGTTTTAGCGTGCATTCCTGAAGAAAATATTCCTCGTGCATCAGGGTCATCCTTGTACGAAGTGCGCGCATTATCTATTGCAAGACAATCTTCGTAACGGATTGTGGTACTTCTGAAATCATTGATCAGTTATCTGAAGTAAAAGTTGTGCTTATTTAGGGCAGAAGTAGCGCTGCATGTCAACTAGGAAAGGTTTTTCTTCGATGGTAGGCTTGTTGCTGAGATGCTCTCGGGTGGTGGAAGCAATCTTGAAGGCGCCATATACATAAACAGCGTATATGGATTAATATGTATAGTAGTTGTGCGGGTGTCATTGTGAACCTCTGGTACCTTTTACCACAACACACATACCGTGAGTGCCAACCACAAAGGGATCTGATAGAAAAAAGGACCACGACTTGGTCTGATATAACAAAGGACCACGCCTTGGTTAACTTTTTAAGGGGAAATGTGGAAATATGGCGTGTTCATCGTGACCACGTGACCCAGAAAATTTGCTAATACGTATCGCAAGATGAAACCGTGGATTACTAAGTGGACGTATTATGATTATATGTGGCGGCGCATCTTCCGCGCCACTTGTTTAGATCGCGATATATCCTCCGGTTTTGCGAAGCACCTCTCCAACGGCACCCTCCTTTCTTGCGCCGTCACGTATAAACATAATAATGAGGTCACTTGATTATTAAGGGGTTTATCGTGCAACAAGTGTTAAACGAAATATATGTGTCACGGTTTCACGATGCAAACGTCACATTTCCATCTAGCCACTCATCAAACCGTTCCCGAAGGCATCTGAGTGATACACAGCGCTTCTCCCGCGGCGCGAACGGGACGTGGAAGGCAGCACGGTCGATCGATCGATCAATAAGTCGATTGGTCGATCGGGCGGTTGATCGGTCGACACACAGTTGTTGTAACGGACTCTCTGTGACGGTCGACGAAGATCTTGAAACGATAAAATATATGTTCTAAGAATTATGAGATCTACTTTCTTTCTGACATGGATGCGCAGAGCAGTATGGCTAACAAAAAATCTGAAGTTGTAGTGCTGTAATGCATCCTTGCGCAGACTGGAACACTGCGTGGGTTGTGTCTTTGATGTGTGCGATGAGAAATTTTCAGAATCTCCCGCCTCTTCTCCTAGAAGGGAACGAAGAATATCCCAGGATTTCCCCGGAATGCTCTTGGACGATTCTTGGGAGGATACACAAATGCCACGGTATCTACAGAGATGGTAGGGGGTGGCTACAAAGTGACCCCGTCATCGTAGCGCTAAATAATAATAATTGAATAATAACAGCGTGTCGACGTGCCCGGGCTGTGCGGGCAAGATGTGTATTGAAATGTCCCCAGCAAGGGATGATATATCCATACACTAGATACATACACTATATGCATACAGTATAGTGCTCTTCTGTGAATAGAATAATTGGCCAGAGCCGATCGCCTCGGCATATCATTAAGAATAAATGGACCCCCGAAGTTCACGAACACGGCTATCGAGTGCGGCCGCGGCCGTAGTAGGTGCCTCGCACGAAGTAGCTCGGGCCTGGGTGGAGACTACGAGGTTCGGGGGCGGCACTACCCGTTAAGCATTCCCGGAGAACCTGATACCGATTCTCCCTTAGCCGATTAGCCATTTGGCTTTAAGAAGAAGCCTGAGCTCTTATCGTGTTGTTTGATTCATCGCATGGGGTGATGGTTTGCGTTTTCGGTTGAATGCCCGCGTCGGCCTTCACTCGAAATTTGCAGTCAAGGCGTTTCAAAAACATTTAAGAATAATTGGACCGCTTCGCGTGTATCGTAATTCGATATGAACCCTTCCTCATAATAATATTTTAGACGAACCACCCAAACTGCTTCAGAATAATATTCGATCCGACCGACCCGTTTACAGTGTATTCTTATATCCTGATAGCTACTGTAAGCATTGTTTGTGCTCGCGGCTTTGTTTGGCCGGCCGAGGATAGCGGTGACGTGCTGGGGTGGGCGTGGCATCGCGCGAGGCAGGGAACGACTAATATGACGTCACATAAAACGCTTGCCGCGCAACTAATGGAATAATGCCGGCTGCTCGCCCGTTCGAAACCTTCGTACCCGTGGAACTCGTCACTTACGCAATCGGTGTGCTCGCTCGCACGTTATAATATGCCGTCGTTGTCATCCAAAATACATTCGACATCCATCCATCGTGAATAATTCCTTCTGGTCTACCATTGTATCTCTGCGCGATGAGAACAGAAGATGAAGTGGCATCAGACGAGACTGATATGATATGATATATCTTGGTAGTGAGGTTTCTGGTGAGATTGTGACTAGCTCAACCTCAAGCCGGTGGCGATGGAAATGCGATCGGATGGTGCTAGCGTAGGTGCAACAAACGACGCGACGAGAACGGTGAAACGATTCGCGATCGATAACCAGTATAGGTATAGTCTATAGATCGATAGAATTGTATTGAGTATATAGATCACCACTATATATTTTGTATACTTCCTATCATACCACGTTCAGGAGAGTGATAAGCAAAATGGGAGCACCCACCAAAGAAAAGGCAGGCCCTGGAAGACAATCAGGACGGTAGCAACCACCGCGGGGGGAAAGATCAATTCGACTGCGCAAGGATGCCAAAAGTGAGTGCCCTGAATATCTCAACCTGTGATATACGTGGGCACACCTCAGAAAGCCTATACTTGATGTCAGAATGCACGTACAAAAAGTACTCCTCCTTGCAATTACGCCACGTGGAATTGGCAAACTGTCCAGCACTTATGACATTATATATATATATATATTGGATATTATATATCTCTCTCACCGCTATATATGTGTGTGTGTGTTGTATATATATATATATATATAATGCCCATGCCCGTCGCGTGGCACGGAGCAATAACTAATAGTAAGAGGCTAAGAGCTAGGCGAGCTAGGGAGGGGTAGGAATGTGTGATATATTGCTCGCGGATTCGCTGCTTCGCTGCTCACAGCTTCGTTCGTCCTTGATCGGCGAGCAATATATCACGCATTCCTACCCCTCCCTAGCTCTTACTATTTTATTCATATTTCGGTGTTTTTGGCTCAATGAGCTAGTCCAAAGTGAGAATATGCGCCTTGCATCAGTCAAATCGGATCTGCTCCAAGTCAACGTAGCAATACAAAAATATGCCGCCTAGTCACCACATCTGCTCCAAGTTAGGATAACAATATGGGGTTTTAAAAAATAGGAATACAACGTACGATTATTTTAAGGGGCGATTTATTCCTTGATCTTGCTGCCTAGTCAACAACTCAACATTCATCACAACTCTGACCCTGTGCTGGAAGTGATACGGTGACCATCACTAAAACTGTACCGGTCACCTCCTATAGTAGTCTGGGTGCCCGTCACCTGTAGGCCGAAATCTAAAACCTCGATCAGTATTTATCGGGGTATCCGCTTATTCTTTTAGAGTTTGAGTGACCGTTATGATCCGAACCATGCCTTAGGGTTCCCGTTTGAATAGTTACATCACTGGTTGAGTGGTATATCTAACACCCTAGACGATTTTTGTAAATTTACATACCGATCGCCTGAACCCCCCCTCCCCCCTACCATCGCGAGGCGACTATCATATCGCCGATGACCGATATTTTCGTTCGCCTTTGACACATCGTCGACTGTGACAGCTCCCCCGTGACAAACGCAACCAATCGAAGACTTGGAAGTCGACTTCCAATATCGATGCTCCGGAACTTTGAAATTTGCCCAAGCGTTTAGTTCGGAGGTAAATTCACTCTTGTTTCATGTTTGAACGTCGGCCCACGCACCTCTGCCAGCCTGCTGTCCTGTTGTGCCATTGTGGTGTCGCATAATCACTTATGTACACGTGCATTCGTACTCAAGCAACTGCATACTTAAGCGATGCGTGTGCTTATGTTTGCGTGAACTAACCGTTTGACGGGGTCGTTTCAGGATCGCCCGACCCAAGATCCTCGCTACGCCTTGCGACCTCCCGCATCCGCCCACGCCACCATCTTCTTCATTCGAATCCTTCGAGTCATTAGGCATACGCGCCACCCGCGCGCTAGCTACGAGCTCGACGTTGCATATAGTAGGGAGCACGCCGCACTTGTCGGCATCCTTCGTGCGCATTCGCATCTGCATATCTGCTTTCGCCCCGCGGGCGGATCTAGCGATAGGGTTTCTCACCTTAGGATTTCCCACTTGGTATCCTATCGTGGTTCTTTGCCACATCTCTTTGCAGTAGCCTTGTGTTTTGCTAGTTTGCTTCAAGGGTAGGTATCAGTTGTTTGGGCATACATCAATTAATTCTAATAGGGTCTCTCATCAATAAATAGTATTATTTGCTATTTTGGCATCAATTATTATCGATTTTACCCAAAAACAAAATCAATAAATACTAATAAACCGATTGTGACATCAATTAATACTAATATTGCAGGCACGATATCAATTGATACTAATATTCTAGTACATATTACTAATATGACAGTAATGTGTCCCGTGTGAACTGTTGATATAACAATTTTGCAATGATGGTAGCCAATGCCAAGTACACAAGCACAGTTGGTATTTTAAAGAAATGCATACACACACTAACACAAGGGTCAAGGGCTTGCAACTTTCTATGTTGTGTTCATAGCTGCCACGAGTACATGCTCCCATGTGTCGCTATCGTCACAGAACCCCTCCCAACTGATTAAATATTGCAAATTTCCACAGTGTTTCCGCTGACCTTTGATCCCACGTACAGAGTAAACGTTATCATCACTACCAGCTGCATCGTACGGGTGAAGTTGAGTTCGCTTTATCGGTCCAGCTCCTTGCCCTACAAATTTTGGAAAGCCCATCAGTGATACAGTAATCACTCACCGTTAAGAAAACCCGACGATAAGAAAGTAGCCAGCGTTTCGGGGGCGGGGGTACCCAAGTTGGTGAATATATCGCTGGCTGGTTTTTGAAGGTTATGGCACGGACCAAAATAAGAAATATCGCTGAATATCGCTGGCTGGCCGGCCTAAGATATGATTCTCCAATTTCTTATAGCTAAGAAAAAATTGCTGGCATTTGCAAATATTACATATGATATTATAGATATGTGACATCAATATATCACTTCTCTCGCTCAATATTTCATGTACATCGATATACAACCACAATTCAAATAATAAGGGACAACTAGTACAACACATCAGATACATATGTGTGGACAGCTGGTGTTCATACGCTCATTACTGTGAAAATTTTAAGAAAATGTCTGCGCTAGGTGCGTGTCCATGTGGATGGCTAAGAAATGCGCTGGCTGAGTGAAGAGATCGCGGTCCACTATTCATAGCGTTTTCATAGGACGCTGGCGCTGGCGGGGGGGGGGTACCCAAGTTGGTGAATATCGCTGGCTGGCCCCATATCTCCTGTTTTCTTAAAGGTGGGTGATTACTGTATGTACCCGACATGTACCCGGGACGTGTACCCGGCATGTACCCAACGTGCACCCAACGTGTACCGGTTTGGTACATGTCGGGTACACGTGCACCTTCTGCGTTTTGTGCTCGCGGCGAGGCGCGCGTACCCGGCATGTACGCAGGAACGGGTGCATGTCGGGTACACGCGTACATGCATGTACCTAGCACCTCTGGCGCATGTACCCCATATGTACCTATTGACGGGTACAATCATGTGCACCGCATATGTACTCAGGTTACCGTTGGGTGTTACAATTACTTGTTACCGTTGGATGTTACCGTTGGGAGACCCGGGTACACTGTCGGTACATATGTACTTAAGCCGGGTACACGATGTACTGATTGATATTAACATGACTGGTGCATATGTACCCAGCATGTACCTTTAAGTCAGGTACATGCAGGGTACGCATGTACGCAGACCAGGTACATATGTACGTAGGCCGGGTACATGTGTACTTATTGATATTAACATGACTGGTGCACATGTACCCCACATGCACCTTTGAGTCAGGTACATGCCGGGTACGCATGTACGCAGACCAGGTACATATGTACCCGGTATGTACTAGTTAATGCATTTGTACGCGTATCCATTGGGTACACGTGTACCCGGTATGCACTATAAGGGGAAATATGGTGAGTGCACATGCACCAGGCATGCACTTCAGCACAGCAGCAAGGCTATGGTAAGAATCAGGCATTTATTTACACATTTACAACTTTTTTTATCTATCTAGTTCTTCTAGTTCTCTGCGATCTTTTAGCCGGCGGCTCCTCCACAGCCAGCTTCTCTGCGGCCCTCTTGCCCTTCAGATCTCGGGAGCATCGTCGGCGGGAGCATCGGCGGGTTCCTCGGCGGGTCCCTTCTTGGCGATCATCTTATCCCGATTCTTCTCCGCCTTTTTTACCCACTCCGCGGGGGCGCCAGAAAAATAAAAGGGGAGGTCCACGTCCCTTGCTCCGTGGTTTCATCCACAACGAAGCGGTGGAGACAAAATTGTTGGGGGACACAAATGTCCCCCACCGCCACCACGCCCTTCTTGTGGAGGTTATCCACCACTCAAGGATCGGAGACCGATGCTTGCACCCCCAGCTACCCTTCTCTGCAGTCTCCGTCGCAGTTGTCTGCATGGCTGCGGTGGCATGGGGGAGAATGTCGGGGTCTAGGACCGTCCAGTGTGCCTCCAACACCTACGCGTAAAACAAACAGTGGAAAAGTCAGTAAAGGTACACATGTACTGAGCATGTACTGCAAAGCAACCAACGAAGGGGGTACATGTGTACTGGATTTGTACCTTCAAGGACACCCACCTATCGGGGAGGCCACCCTCCACCTCCTCCTCCAGATGCTTGGCCTTGGTGCCTTTCACGTTGAATGTCAAGCACCATGGCCGTCACCGGGGGTGAAGGAGTGGACGGTGCGGCTTCTCCTCTGAGTACCACACCGTCTCTTCGAAGCCATCGCCACCCGAGTTGCCGAGTACGCCTCCCACCGCTTCTCCTCCGCCTCCACCTCCCACCCTCCACCACATGCCATTAGGCAGACGACGTCCCCGATCTCCAGCGGGGTCACCTGCTGGACATACGTATATTCCGAAATGGCTTCTTGAGCTTGAGCCTCTGCCTCACCATCCTCCCTCCTCCCCTCCCTCCCCCCTTCATCCGCCTTCCCTTCCCCTTCCCCTCCCTCGCCCCCTTGTCCTTTGTTGAAGATGGAACGCACGACATCCTTGTCCCCGCCCTACCAAATAAGGACGGGTCCATGCGGTCCCGGGACCAACAGGGACCCCGCATGGACCCCACATGGACCCGTAGGGACCACATGGACCCCACATGACCCCACATGGACCCGTGAAAACTGGATCACATGGACCCGTCGATGAAGCCTTCGGGTTTTTACCACTAGATTGGTCCAAAAATCCCTATCGGTCCGGGGCGGGTCCCACACGTGGTACCACTGATTTCTCGGTCCATGCGACATTTCACCATGGGTCCATGCGGTGTTTCGTCGGTCCATGTGGGGTCCATGTGTCCATCGAAATCTCACCACGGATTCCTCGCCGCTGGCGTGGGGGACCTCGCATGGACCCGTATGGCCATGCTTTAAGGCAGCATGTGGTGCATGGACCGACCCTGGACCGACCCTGGACCAAACATGATCGCTCGGACCCATGTTGGACCCGTTAAGTTCAGCACGGACCAAACCTCCGATAGGCGCCCAACCGTACGGACCATATATGGACCTCGCGTGGACCCCGCGTGGACCCCGCATGGACCCATGGGTGGAGCACTCGAGATGGACTGCACGGGGGAGGCGATGCGTGGACCTCGCATGGACCCCGCATGGACCCGGGAGTGGCGCACCCGAGATAGGGTGCGTGGTGAAGGCGATGCGTGGACCTCGCATGGACCCAGCATGGGCCCCGCATGGACCCGTAGGGTGGCACACCCGAGATAGACTGCGCGGGGAAGGCGATGCGTGGACCTCGCATGGACCCGTGGTGTGGCGCACCCGGCAACCATGGGTTGCGTGGTGAAGGCGGTGCGTGGACCCCGCATGAACCCCGCATGGACCAGTGGGGGGCGCACTCGAGATGGACTGCACGGGGAAGGCGATGCGTGGACCTCGCATGGACCCGTGGGGTGGCGCACCCGAGATAGACTGCGCGAAGAAGGCGATGTGTGGACCTCGCATGAACCCGTGGGGTGGCGCACCCGGCAAATGGGTTGCGTGGTGAAGGCGATGCGTGGACCTCGCATGGACCCCGCATGGACTAGTGGGTGGAGCACCCGAGATGGACTGCACGGGGAAGGCGATGCGTAGACCTCGCATGGACCCGTGGGGTGGAGCACCCGAGATGGGGTGCGCGGGAAAGGTGATGCGTGGACCTCGCATGGACCCGTGGGGTGGCGCACCCGAGATAGGGTGCACGGGGAAGGCGATGCGTGGACCTCGCATGGACCCCACATGTGGGGTGGCGCACCCGGGATGGACTACACGGGGTAGGTGCGATGCGTGGACCCCGCATGGACCGGTGGGGTGGCGCGCGGTCAGAAATACGGTCTGGCTGATGGGGTGAGCGACAGCGGCCTCTTGAGGAATCGGGTCCATGCGATGTTACGGCGGGTCCATGCGGTTATTAAGTGGGGTCCATGTGATTATTAACCCCTAAACTGGTGTAAATATTTCGGCCCTTTTTGGGTAGTTTCGTGTTTTGTCACTTACAAGTGGCATCGGTTGCATACACGTGCTAGCTAAATCAACCATCCCTTAGGCATCGATTGGCCCATCATTTTGATAGGTTATACGCATATTTTGACACAATATATCCGCTAATATATCGAAATTGCCGTCATAATTTTGGGGGTTTCCAAACACAAACCTTTACAAAGCCATTGATTAAAAACGGTATGGACAGCCCACAACCCATGGGACACCTTCAGAGCATCGGCTTTGATCATAGCTTCACGTTGATATGCTGCTTGGGGTATGGATACCACGTTTACGTGTCGCGTTATACGCTTATTGTATAAAAAAACAAACAAAAAACAGAAATAAAACACCATATTCTCAATGTTTTTCATACTTAAGCTCAAATTTCATCATTTTGCAGTTTTTTACCACCATAATGGATATATTTGATGCATTTACGATGAATGGTCACTTGGACGATGCCATATTCCATCCGGAATGCATTCGGGTCCACGGCAAGCGTCTAAAATGACGAATATCTACATTTCATCTCGATTTTCTGCTTTTCACACAACGCTTTCCACACTTTCGAGGCACTTTTTCATGGATGAAAATGATGCTATGTGAGATATATAACATGCATACATCTAAAAGTCAAGTACTTCACCGTCAAGGATACACATATTTGCAAGGCCTCAAACGGCGCAAGACCAGTTATGGTGATGATCGACGTTGTTGACACAAAAATACTAAAAAAACATCGCACGATTTGGGGTCGAAATTGACCCCAACACCAGTTTAGGGGTTAAGCGGGTCCGTGTCAGGGGTGGACAGTTATATCGATTCTTGAGATATAAGCGCCAGCGCTTATATAACCGTAGGTCGAGGTGATATAATGGTAATATCGACGCTTATATAAGCGTCGATATAATATAAGCGTTGACGCTTATATAAGCACAATTTAATGATTATAATCCCCTAAATTTAGCAGTTCGTGGGCGAATTCAGGATTTTCTATATCTGATTTTATTTAGTGATACGTCATACAAGCGGAATATGACAGTGCACAGTGTGTAGACACATATTGAAATCAAAAAGCCAAGAAAATATATAAAAGAAAATAAATCAAACATTTACTAAAAGCCATAAAAGTACCAGTATAATATATCAGCCCAGGTGGTGGTGATATAAGCGCTTATATAAGCGCTTATATCGCCGATATAAGCGCTTATATGCCGATATATGCGCTTATAGTTATATAAGCAAAGACGCTTATATCGGATATAATATAAGCGTCTTTTTGGCCTGATTTTCGACGCTTATAGTTATATCCCCATTAGCGATATAATCGGCTTATATAAGCCAAACGATTATATACCTGTCCACCCCTGGTCCGTGTGCTGATCTTGCGGGTCCATTCGATTATTCTGCGGGTCCATGCGGGTATTAAGTATTAAGCGGGTCCATGCGTTTATGATGTGGGTCCATAGGTATGGCGCTGGCGCTGGCGCTCGGCTGGCAATCGGGAATGGCACTGGCTCTGGGTCTGGCGTGGTCTCTGACGTGAGACAGTTGAACAGTTCAACAGTTGAACAGTTCAACAGTTCAACAGTCGAGTGTCACGTGTCTTCTGTGACTGTCTACAGCCATAGCCATATAGCCTTAGCCATACTGTAGCCAGAGGAGAGCAGCAGTAAACCCAAACGACATACACTTGAAAAAATCATTGACGTTTGTCGTTTCTTCAACGATCGCATGGACCAGGCTGTTGCGACCAACGCAAAGCAGATTAAGCTAGAAGAAAGTGACGCTGCCATGCTTGACAGCGACGATGTTGTCCCGGAAGTCCTATCCCAATGTGAATCTCTCGTGTTTCAAGGCACGCTGAGAGCTTCCCCGATCAACGCAGCTGATAAAGGCCGAGACAGGGAGGAGGTCTGGGAGCGAACAGAACTTCAGATCTTGGATAATGGTCTTGTTTTCGTCTCGGAAGGACAAAATATCGCGTTTGAATATTTCAAGATGCGCAGTACGTGGACGCAGGTGTCACAGCACTTGCCTTGCACGGCGCGTCTAACGTCCCTTTTGTTGGTTCTCATAATGACGCATATTTTGCTGCATCACCTTTGGATTCACGCTTGTTTTTCTGACTTGATGAGTTTCTATATTTTCCCATGTCGCTGTCCTTGCTTTGCATGTCCCATCTGATGTTTTGCTAGCTGTCAACCTTACGCCTCCGCGGTGGATTTCCAACCTGATAGTTTGATATACACAAAAAATTCTGCTTTCGAAACAGATATGCACACGCAATAATCTATTTGATTATTTTGTGCTTAACGCATAGGATAACACGTTTTGCATTAAAATGAAAGCCGCAGACATGCCACACTTTCATTTCGCGTGTGGCGAAGAAGGTGCGGCGGATAAGATCAAGGTGTGTTCAATTTTCCTTGGAAGTCCATCCTGTCACATATTTCCCCGGAATGTTGGGCCAGCCACATCTTTTCCCTCCCAGTTACACCGCTAGCTGACTATGACTGGAATGCGTTTTGTGCCGTTTCTCGGGTCGTGGTCCACGTGGCACAGCAAGTGAAGCTAATTCTGAAAGGAAGGGTTGCTTTCCGAAGGTTGCTTGACGTTCCGTACAGCAAGTATCCTTCATGCAGTGTGGGTGGGTTTCCAAAGGTTGCCTGACTCTAGTGTTGTGTTGTTAGTGTGTCCGCTCTCGGCACGTGGGTCGCTCGCCGTGGCTGCTTACTCCGCTACCCAACGCGTTCGACTCCCTCACGGAAAGCTTGTCGCTTCGTCCACTGATTCTTACGGCTACTTTTCAGACACGGAGTTGCCATTTGCCTCATTTTAGGTGTTGGGGTTTTAGGCCTATTTGCCCTCGGCGCGAGCTGCACTGATCACGTCACGCAACAACCCCTGCGGACGTCATGTTTGCCAAAACCCTGCGAAGTTGCGGCAAGTTTACACTTACTTACAGTAGTATTTATCCCTGTGTGTATCACTGCGTGTAGGAACTCACGAGGCAAAAGGTGGAAAAACGGCTCGAAATGCTGGCAGAGGCGGTTGCTCAAACGCCGCGGAGTCAGCTGGAAGCGAAGCCGGAGGAGAAGTGCGTGTTAGTCATCGATATGCCTTGCACGGCGCGCAGAAAGCTCGTCGAGGTGCTCAAGAAATCGCGACAAAATTGTTGCACAGTCAGGGCATATGACGAGGCAAGTACATTCTCTCGAGTTGCGGTCTCCACCTCTCCGGGGCGTCACTAGTCACCGCGTCTACACTCTCCGCAGGAAGTGTCAAGGACGCATTTCGGCATAGTTTGGATCAGCTTTTTACGGCGCAGGCATACTCAGACAGCCGATCTCCCGAGTGGTTGGCTAATTCCCAGTGGTTTCTTTGAATATGTTTGTGCGTCTCGCACAAGCTTCCAAACTTCGTTCGGGGTGGCACTCAGTGAACTTGACCCTCCCTTACATCTTGGCTTTGCTTCGTTCTGGTTTCTTGATAATCCACTTCCAAGTTGATTTATTTGGCAGTAACATCCATTAAGCCCAACGCTAAGATCTGCGAGCAACATATTTTCCCCATGGTAGCTTGACGAGTAGGACTGGAAGTACATCTCGAGTTGCTTGCGAATCGCACTCCCCAGAGCCCTTGGCCCCATATGGGCCGACCGCTCCGGAGTGGACGCAAATGGGTCAAATTTTACCGCGAGGCGCCGCCTGCAGGCTTTGGCCAAGTACGACGCCGAACCGGAACGCTTTACTTCAATAATGATGGAGCTGTTCCTTGACAACGACGCCCCTGGGCCTACCCTGAGCGCCTTCCAGGTAATTTGACTTGGGCTGCCCCGCGCCCTTCCTTGGCACTTGCAGGCAGGTTGATATAGACAGGCGCACGACACGCTCTGTGGTAGCCCAGATAAAGTCTGACCAGAGATTCTTGTTGAAGGTTCACCCCCCATGTGCTGTTTGTACTGCCCTGGATACAAGGGTTTGGTATAATTCAAGCGCCACGATTTCTGAGCACGATTGCATGCCTGGGGTCCTCAAGTTGTTGATCAATTTGGGCCGCTCCCTCTGCAGAACATTGGACCCTTGGGCAATTTATGCTCACGGCACAGGGACGTGGGGGATGTGTTCGCAAAGTGCAGGGACTGTGGATGTGTGTGTGCAAAGCGCAGGGACGTGTGGGTGATGTGTGTGTGCAAAGTGCAGGGTGTGGGGGATGTGTGCAAAGTGCAGGGACGTGTGGGTGATGTGTGTGTGCAAAGTGCAGGGACGTGTGGGGGATGTGTGTGTGTGCAAAGCGCAGGGACATGTGGGTGATGTGTGTGCGCAAATTGCATGGTCGTATGTGTGATGATGCCGTCGGCCACACCAAAGCGGTACCGGATTGCGCTGTTGCGGACTGAGGCAGGCTGTGTTGCAGCTGGTGCGAGCAATACGACATCGAGAGCGCGGCGCAGAGCGAAGCCGTGTTCCAATATTTGCCATCTCCAAAAAGAACTTCGACGATACCGTGGAGGTGACCTGTACCTCCTGTGAGGATTCAGGACGAATCTTGTTGCAGGCGGATGAAGGCAAATTGTGGCAGCCTCCAAGTTGTCCTCGAGCAGTCTCCCCGCCGACTTAATGTTTTGCTCGCTTCGCACTTCTAATTTACCAGCATGGCTGCCGCACACTCGCACTGCCGTGCTGACTTCGAAGTATGAACAACCTCCTCCCCGCGGTTGTGCCGATTTGGTGTGCTAGGGCATTTCTGTGTTCACATTGGTGGTTGCCGCTGCGCATGCAGGATATGGGAACCGATACAGTACAGGTGTCTTCTTGTTTGTGCCACTGGTACGTCTTTTCCTGCACAACCGGGGTGCAGCAAGCGCTGTGCTTGTGGTGTAGAAAAATGTAATGGGGCCCCTTGTTCTGAAGGCTCTGTTTGACATGGCAAGGAGGGCACGACCAATTTCTAAAGATGGCAGGGCAATCCACGAGGCCGTGCATAGCAGAGTCTGTGATACACGCAATGCGCAAGCTTCACATTCGTGCTAGCCACTGAAGGTTGCAGCATGGAGGCTTCACGATGCGTGCAAGACATGCCAGTCATAGCTACTGCTGTATGCACGGCAGGTGCATCTTTGTGTTTTGTGCCAGGTTCTGCAGTTAATGCTACGACTTATTGGGATATTCAGTGCCGATCATGTACACACTGTCATACACACCAACGCATTACGTATATCTGCCAAGACATATTTGTTAGTCACATACAATGTTCATACTTCGCAAGCGCTACATGCGATTTTGTATGTAATGTAGTCCACCCAGAATCTTGGTGGCCTGTGATAAATTCGCATGTGACGAAGACCGCCAAGAGGTTTGGTGGCCTGTGACGACGCACCTGTGCGGTATCCCTCCGCACGCTTCGTGATGCTGCTTATTTGCTATAGCGGTGCCGGAGGGAACAGCGAGGAGGCGGGCTTTGATGGATATATGATGAAACCTGTGAGCTCGCGCAAGATGCGCTCGCTTCTTGCACAGTATGTGGCTGCGAGCTCCATCGCCAAGGTGAGTGGTAGCCTTCGCCCACCTGGTGCCGCCCATCCTCTCATAGCTGTGTTGTCAGGCATTTTGCTGGTGGTGGTGTAGGTCAGCATGTAGCTGCCTTGCAGTATGCGGTCCTCTAAAGGAGTCGCGCTTTTTGAAATGGATCGAACCACCGCACAAGCGCCGGGAGCATCCACCATGTCTGCGCACCTGGAGCGTCGCCACACCTGAATGCCGGGAGCATCCACCATGCCTGCGCACCTGGAGCGTCGCCACACCTGAATGCCGGGAGCATCTAGGGTGTAGATGTATGTTCGGCTCCAGTCGCAGTTTCCCTTCAAGTACTTTCTTTCACCGGCTGAATTCGTAGGAATCGACCCTGGCATGCTCATCAGGTTGCCAACATGATTGCTTGCTGTGCAGTCTGTCTTGGAGGTGGGCGGTCTGCGATCCCTTTGGAGTGCAGATCATTTTCGGTAATGGAGGCTGGGGCTCATCGGGCCTGCTTCCTGTGCAGGGAGCATATTTCAGTCGAATGGGCCCGGGCCTCGATCACAGCGAGGGTGGAGAGCACGACAGTTTTGATGCAAATCTTGCTGAGTTTTATGCGAAGGTGCGGTGGCTTTAACCAGACCATCTGGGCAAGTGCGGGTGATTGGTTGGTGCCCCTCATATCGAGCTTCTACTTGGACTAGTCCAGTTGATTTGGGCATATTTGCAACCACTTTAACTCATCAGGTTGGTTCATAGTGTGAGACACAGTGCCTCTGAGAATAGTGCAGGTTGCATTGCACCCACTTCAGTTGCAATGTTTGCACATTTTCCTTTGATTTGACTAAATGCGTTCTGTGTCTGGGGAAACACAACAGGAAGATCGTTTTGCCCGTCTTGTCTTCCTTCCTGCACTGATCACCCGTGCCATCATGAAGAGATTCTATTGGTTGTGTACTCTGATTGGGTTCCGCATAAGTCCAGCCCAGAGGGATAGAATATACATTTTTTGAACGAGAGCCAAGCTACATTATCCAGTGTGGCGGCATGTATGAAATCCCCTTAGATGTGGGATGTAGGCTCTCTAGTAGAGTGACCGCTGATCTTTTCATATCCGTCATGCACATCAATTTGTCCATTTGATTAGTAACAAAGTTTAGTCTTCTGAAACTTGATACGTCTCCATTAAGTGACACCACAGTTACTATATATCAATTCATTGTGAAGACCATATAGGTGATGTAAATATCTCTAGAATATGACGGGGTCGGCTCAGTTGTGATCGCTGGTGTGATACAATATCGATAATAATATCAACCATGCCTGTGCAGGGTCGTCAGTGAGTATACATGACGCCACACCTCCGCAACAGTGGTTGACATTGCAATACGATATACCGGGCTTTGACTTAGTGCCCTCCCAACGATACCCAACTTTCCAGTGTGGAAGATGTGGCATCCATCATCGATACGATGAGCACAATGTTAAGGTCACTAAAAGGTTTACATTTTCATTATGCTACAAGTCGTGTTAGTGGATCACGTGCTGTTCATCAGGCGATGGCGAAAGCGTAACGGTTCCATCTGGCCTAAAAACCTGGGTCCGCGATTAGTCGCAAACGTTCAATCACTTTTAATCGTATTTCGGGTGTCACCATCAATCGCGTTTTCCTTACGTACGTATGGATGGATACACTGTGAAAGTTAAGTATGGGTACACTCTCGAGTGATGGTCTTGTGGAATCTCGGTGACGACCCCATGTTACGCGTTAGGTATGAAGCAGGCCAGCAGCTCAACACGACTGTCGGCCATGGTTATGATGAGCTGCAGAAATTGCGACCAGAGTAAGCATCCAGCAGATGCGTTATTCTCTTCCCTCATACGCATCGATGCGTGAGCGACCACGTACCGTATGTGTGTCATCAGTGTCGATCCTAGGGTCATTAACGCTGTGCCGTAAATGCTCCCTTCATTAAGATTGTGGCACCCGGCGATAATTCGTGTTAGATGACTAATCAAATCCTGCTTGAATAAACCTATTCCAAAGTCCCCAAATGTGATGGACATTTATGTATCACAAAGTACGAAAACTGATGTTGCGCGACGCTGTCTGATAACGGGGCATCATGTGCAAACAGTGCACCTTGTTTAATTGTGACTGTGTTCCGTGAGAAATGTCTGTGTTATCTATGATTCCCCCTAGTTACTTCTAGCAAAATGGGTCGCGCTGGCGACCTGTGCGGGTTGTGCAAACATGCCTAGCACTCTGTATCTCTTGTTGGGGCGGCAGGGAATCACACACTCCTGCACTACGAGCACGCAGCAATCGACAGGTCTGACCCAACAGATGAATTCATGACAGTACACCCGTGGATCGGACACGGCAGGGAATCAGACATCTCAAATAACTTGCAGCTTCGCGTTTGCCTGCAGGGAAATCACCGTCGACTTTGCAGGACTTGTTTGACGACTTAGGGTTTTCAAACTGAATATAGCATGCCAACCCAGAATGATCATATGCATCACATAAATATGTTGCTTTGTACTGGCAGTGAAGAGATGTTAGCCTGTTCTGGTGGTATGCACTACAGGGAATGAAGGCGGTGCTGCGCCACAGCAAAAGACTAAAGGCACAGAGGACAAGTGTGCGACTACCCATTATACCATCAAGTCATCCGATGGCAGCCGACAACCCAACAGCAAGCAGGCTCTAGGGCGCAAAATGTGACTCTGCCTTAAGGCGATGAAAGGGGGGTACTATCACTGGTAACCAAGTTGCGCCTGCCACCGCCGTGTGCTACACAAAAGTCAGTGCGCCCTTGGGCTGATTTGGTACAGCTGTCAGCCAGACACCGCTTACCACCGCCGTGTGTCACGCAGTGCGCGGTGCTGCCTCGAGCTGAGTTCGGGCAGCCCTCGGCCTGGCAGCGCTTGCCTCCCCCATGTCCCGTGCAAAACGCAGTTCTATCGCGAGCTGCTTTCGTACAGCCTTCAATCTGGCAGCACTTGCCTCCGCCGTGTGCGAAACAAAACGAAGACCTGCCTTGAGACAATTTCGGACATCCATTCACCTTGCAACGATTGCCCCCTCCGTGCGTGGCACAAAATAAGCTTCTGCCTTCAGCCGCTTTCGGACATTCCTCAAAATGGCAGCGTTTGCCCCCCCCGTGCGATGTGCAGTACACGGTGCCGCCTTGAGCTGACTTGCCGCAACCATCGATCTGGCAGCGCGAGCCTCCCCCGTGTGCAACACAGAGAGGTGTGCTGCCTTGAGCCGATTTGTTGCAGCCCTCGGCCTGGCAGCGCTTGCCACCCCCATGCCCTATACAACATGTCCCGCCGCCGCGTGCCGCCTTGGTGCAGCCATCCACCTGGCACCGCTTGCTTCCCATGTGCGCTTTGCAGAACGCGGCGGTTTCTGGGACGCCCTTGGTGCAGCCGGGCGCCTGACAGCATTTGCCTCCCCAGTGCGCCTTGCAGAACACCGCTCCGCCGTGAGTGAGCGTCGCGCAGCCCGCAACCTGGCAGCACTTCCCCCCTCCGTGCGCCTTACAAAACGCAGTGATGCCGACAGTTACTGCTTTGCACCCTTCAGCTTCACAGTGGTTCCCCCCGCCGCGCGCCGTGTTGCCTCGAGCCGTTTTCTTGCCCCGACGGCTTGGCTGGGGTGGTCCTTCGGCGGGTTCGTCAGAAAGCGTCGACGTAGCTGCGCTCGGCCGCGCAAGGTCAGCAGACACGATGTATGGGACTGGCTGCGGAGATGAACCCGGCAGCGCGGGGTTGGCGGCGGAGGCGTTTTGGGTTGGCTGCGGTGCTCCGCCCCGCCCCGCGGGATTCACTGTCGCGGCGTATTGAACCGGTAGGGTGCCACGTGGAGCGTCCCACGAAGCGCGTTCAAATGTGATAGGAACGTCCCTGGCAACGCCCTGTGCCGTGGCCATGCCGATCGATGAGCCGAGCCACGATTCGGCACCTGAGTTGATCACGGCGTCGGGCGTGTCGATGTTGCTTCCACGTGGAGCGTGCACTTCGCCACTAACGGTGTCAGAATTGTCAACGCCGGCACCGGCAGCAGTTCTGACAACATTTTCCGGGCCAAGCCGTGAAGCCAATACATGCTCAGAGTTGATGGCGGTCACGTTTCCGATCGCAGTGTCGCTGCTCCAGTCACCGTGCGATAAACCTTGCGCATCCGCGGTTAAAGCAAGCTCCACATCTTTCCAACCCGGCTGCCAGACACAGATTCAGATCTCACATTTCCCATTGAGTCAAGAAAGCACGTACAAAGGCAAAATCGAGACATGCACGACGGGGCGCGCCGAGGCCGAACCTGTTTGGGGAGGAGCTTTGGGCAAAGGTCCACCCACAGCATGTCCTCTTCGTTCCCGTCTGTGTAGTGGATACGGAAAGAGCGTCCTAATAGCGAATGCGGTTGGCTACCCACCACTCTCCCAATAAACCAACCGCACGAAGGCTCATATTTGATGAGCTGCCGCTCCAGAAGCTGTTCCATGCGCTCGGGAGGTACGGCCTGGACCCGGAGTCCCCCAGCTATCCTCATCTGTTACAAGGTGAGATCGCCAACATGAATTACGCTGTATTCGAAGTTCAAGAAAACAACACAGCAGCGTGCGTCGACGAACAAGCAGGATAGAAGGTGGAAATCACTGAGACCTGTGCCGCTTCGGGGCTACTTCGCGTCTCTGCAGGCTGCAAACCTGCAGCAGCGACAATTTTCAAATAGAGCGACCTTGCACGGCTCGTAGACAAGCTAAGTTGAATTGTTTCGCGCGATTTCGTGAAAATGCATTGCAACGCAAAACTTTCAACCTTTCTAGCCGTGGACTATCGTGCCAAAAAGAAAACCCAGTTGTGAAAAGGGATGAGCTGTTTTTTCATCTATCCTAGTCGCTCTCCTTTCGCTTCAAAGGAGTTCGCGCGTGGCTTGTCAGATGCGAGATGGAGGCTACATGAAATCCGTCGTCACATAGCTGCGCCACATACCCAATTGTTGAAAAGGAAATTTTTTGAAATTGCAAAATGGAAAAATCGCCAAAGAGCTTGTTTTCTCTGAAAAAACAAACTCACCTATAAACGCATGAAGCTTTACGTATGTTTATCCAGCTTCGAGCTTGAGCTTCAACGTTCAAGCGTTTTCCTTTACAGTGTCACAAGTACAGAGTACTTGAAACAGCCTATAGAAAATAGAGTATAGACGTGTGACACCAGGGGGAATAGTAGATACGTAGTATCTTCGTATCTTCCTATCTACTATTCCCCCTTACAAGCCCCTGCTTGTAAGTGTAGACTGCGGACCATATCCTATGCCTCCTATGATTGGCTATGCTATCGTCCATCGCATGAGATGACGATGAGTCGATGACATGACGATGACGATGACGAATGAGGCACCATGCAATACAAGAGGCATAGGCACATGAAAATGAATGAATGTGTGTATGAGAATGACTTGAGTGAAGTGATCGTTGGGGGAATAGAATACAATAGTTTGAACCAGCGCAGGTCAGCAGGCGAAGACGAAACCGCTCTTTGCCGAAGGTTGCATTGATTTGTTATTCTTGCTGAAAGGATAGAGCTCTCGAATATTGCAACATGA
Source organism: Cymbomonas tetramitiformis (assembly GCA_001247695.2). Lineage (NCBI taxonomy): Eukaryota > Viridiplantae > Chlorophyta > Pyramimonadophyceae > Pyramimonadales > Pyramimonadaceae > Cymbomonas > Cymbomonas tetramitiformis. The sequence continues at coordinate 24,334 of LGRX02012926.1, forward strand.
CACACGTGCGTATAAAGAGCGACAAAGATAAGGAAGTCAACGTGCAGGTACTCCTTCGATGCAGGTGCGGCGTTTACAACTTTTGTGCAATCTGCGGTGCAACCACAGACACCAGTTTTTTTGCACTTCTCTTCGTTGACTTGTGGAAAGTTAAGACTTCCCTTTCATATCGTGGCGTGAAATGTTGCAAAATGAATTCTGGTTCTCCTCGCTGACGCGAAGTAAGTTGCTTGGGCAGGCCTCCAAACGCGGACGAAATTAAAAATCGGATTCCCACAGTTTTGAAATGTAACGAGGCAACTCGGGAGGTGAGGTTCACAATGAAAAGCAAAAAGTCCATATGAAACTACTAATTCTTATGATACAGATTTGATAACACGCTCGGTCTTCTCTTTTAGGTTACTTTGGCTCAAAACATCGCCTCGAAGCAAATCGACCGCACGTTCGCTTTTGATAAGGTAACAGCATCCAATTGTGACTGCTGACGTCTCCGCGAAAGCTTCCCAGTACGATCGCAACCGTAAGGGCATATTTGTAAGGGACGCGGAAGTGATGTTTCCTGCTTGTGCTGCGTGCACTGTTGCTCGGAGCGTCGCCGACCAGGACTTTTGGTGCTTATTCAGTGTTCTCGGCCTCAAACTTTCAGGTGTTCGGTACGGACGCGAGTCAAGAACAAATTTACGATGACGCGATGTTTTCCGTCGTCCAGGAGGTGTTCTGCCCTGCACTATTATTTGGCTGTAGTTCCAACTTTTGGCGAGATTCACCCACTTATGGCAGTTGAACCTAACCGTAGATATCTCGGATACGTCCACTATGTTGGTGACGTATTGTTCCCTGCAAACCAATAATCTCAGTTAAACATTCCGCCCGCAGGCTCTGGAAGGTTTCAACTGCACTATTTTCGCATATGGACAAACAGGCACTGGCAAAACGTTCACCATGGGTACCGAAGGGGGTGCAGTTCTCGCCAAGGTGCCTCTTGAGCAGCGATTACAAGTCGAATGTCTCTTTCTACTACGGCTTTTATTTTCTGACATTTTCGCTATCGCAGGACGGTAACCTGGCCCCAAATTCGGGTGTTATTCCCAGAGCAGTGAAGCACATATTTACTGCGTTGGAGAACGCAGATTCAGAGTACAGTATCAAGGTGACGGCTCTCCCCGGGCGTTCCGTTGCGGGGGCGTATCTCTGAGGGGACAGGGAAGCGTCATCTCGTGATATTTCCGCGCCGTCGCCGCTTGCGGTTCCACGCTCTGCCTGGAAAGTGGTATGCAGTTTTCTCTTGCCGGAAGCTGTGTGTATCTCGGTTGTATGAGTCCCCAGTGCATTACCCAAGTTGCGAAGTGTATGCCCTGTTATCAGGTTACCTTTCTTGAGTTATACAACGAGGAAATAACTGATCTGCTTGCTTGCGACGCTCGCGTTCATCCTGGCGACAAGCAAGCAAAACTCGGCTTGTGCGAGGACGGCAAGGTGTGTATGCGAAGCTCTGCTGCAACTGGCTTCTCAACACCCTGAGAAACTTGATGTCGCGTGGTTTCCCACTTCAGCTCGAGACCTGTAGCAGGCGCGGTGACATTCTCAGGGTCAATGGTCTGGCTGTTCCAGGGCGGCGTTCTCGTTCGAGGACTCGAGGAGGAGATTGTTAGAAATCAGACGGAGATTTTGAGTGTGCTCGAAAGGTATTGTCGACTCTAGGCTTCCTTTCGGAGAAACCCCTCCTGTCTTTGCATACCCTTACCGATCATATTTGCTTTCACTTCCTTCTACGACGGACCTACCCGGGATGCAATGCACCTTGGCAACTCACTGCTCCTTCCTTTCTGGAGCTGTCGACTGTGACTTGAACGTGTTCAAGAGCAAACGTTATTCGACTGCTTTTGGTGCAATTTTTAACCGAAGACTATGTTCTCATCGGCCCACTCCTATCGCTGACCTGTTTGTCGCCTCTAGGGGAACGGCTCAACGCCGCACAGCGGAGACTCAGCTGAATAAGCAGTCCAGCCGGTCTCATTCCGTGTTAACCATTACGATCCACATCAAGGTGTGTTTGCTCAACATCGCGTGGATCGTGCCTGCTTGTTGTCACTGCAGTTGCAAAGCGTTTTCCCCGACTCATTCACCGCCTTCCTGCCACAGGAGACAACCGCCGAGGGTGAGGAATTAATTAAAGTCGGCAAGCTTAACCTCGTCGATCTAGCGGGGTCAGAGAACATCTCTCGTTCTGGTGCCCGTGACGGGTGCGACGCCATCCCCACACCTGGACCACTTGCCGGGTCCCCGTTGCTGCCCTCCCCTACGTTTAAGCTTCGATCGCACTTCTCCGACTGAATCTCCCTCACCTTCCGGGCTTCACACAGACGCGCGCGCGAGGCGGGAGAAATCAACAAGAGCCTGCTCACACTGGGCCGAGTCATCAGCGCTCTGGTGCGGCTTCCTCTTCCTTCCCAAGTGCTGCTGCAAGATAGCTTGAGGGTGGCACCTCATCTCCGCGATGCTCGCGACAGAGGCGAAGAAGGTGTCATCGGGTGGTCTGCGGCATAATGCAGGTGGAGCAGCAATCGTACGTGCCATACCGTGATAGTAAACTCACTCGGCTACTTCGGGAGTCCCTCGGGGGGAAGACGAAGACGTGTATCGTGGCCACCGTGTCTCCGTGCCTGAACAGCCTGGAGGAGACCCTTTCCACCCTGGACTACGCGCACCGTGCGAAGAATATCCGCAACAAGCCCGAGGTCAACCAGAAGACCACCAAGACCGCACTGCTCAAGGTGAGGGCAGGGTGTAAGACAGCTCGGGGAGGATCCCTGTGTGGCAAGCTCGGGCTGGGCTGTGGGTCATGGCAGTGTGTAGTCGTCTGTGTGTCAACGCGACGAGTGTCCCGCAGCAGAGGCTGCTGTGCCCGTGCCAGCGGCTGTGGCTTGGGGGATAGCGCGCCTCACTGTGCGGTGGGCGGTGCGGCAGGAGATGAACCAAGAGATCGAGAAGCTGAAGCTCGACCTGCTCGCAGCACGCGAGAAGGACGGAGTGTTCATGTCGAAGGACCGCCACGACGAGCGGGAGGCGGAGTTAGAGTCCGGGCGGGTCCGCGTGAAGGAGCTGGAGGAGACTCTTGAGTTGAAGGAGAAGCAGCTTGCGGAGGTGCAGAACCTGTTCAACTCCAAGCAGCAGCAGCTGGAGGTCCGCCCGGCAGCGCATCCTTAGCTGCCATCCAAATCGAGAGGAGGCGTGCATGGATGGCAAAACGACACAAGGTTCCAGCAGATTACCTGATGGCTGTGCCGGTACCGGCAGGCGCTCCGCAGAATGCTCCGGCGCCGGTTTGTGGAAGTGGCACTGACGTGCACCATGGTGCCTGGGCTCAATGTGGGGAAGTGCTGTTCGTGGCCCTGGTATAGGGACTAATGGCGCCTGCAGCGACGCTTGACGGGGGCTGTCCGGAGGTGACTGGAGGTCAGGCGCTTACAGAGCAGCACGAGGAAACAGCGGCGGAGCTGCAGAGCGCGCAGGAAGTGCTGGAGCAAACCAGCGAGAAGCTGGACAAGGCCAAGGTGGGCATCGAGGAGCGAAACTACCTGATCGCTGCGCACGAGCACTCCGAGGAGAGCCTGGTCAGCCATACGGGCGTGCTCGCGGGGGGTCTCAGCAGCGCCGCCAGCGAGGTGCGCCCAGCATTTGGACTCGGGGACTCTGGACTGGGGACGGTGGACCTTCAGTGCCCACCTGCAACGGCTCACCGTTGGATCTCCCTCTGCTCATGCATACGGCGTGCGCCGGAGTGAGGCATGGGGAGTTTGTGGGCGCCGGCAGGTGGAGCGGCTGTATGGCAAGCTGGAGCGAGTGAATACGAAGGAGGTGCACAACGCTGGGGTCCTGGAGGAGTTGAAGCAGGAGGTGCGCAGCAAGTTGGCGACGTTGGAAACGGCGGCGGAGAGCGCGGTGACAACGCAGTGCGGCGTGCTGGAGCGCTCCGCGACTGAGCTGCGCGCCTTCATGGTGCTGGCCCGCCCTGTGAAGGGCGCTGGCGTTTTGCGCACCTTCAGCCCAATCGGCATCAACCCCTTGCCTCCTGCCGCCTGCAACATACGCTTCACTCTGCCTCACACATGGCACAGCGGTCAGTGCACCCGGTGATGTGGGAGGCCCGGGCCTAGCTTCCCTTTGTGTGAGGGTCTGATTGGTCCGGGTGGGCGAGATGTGGATGTGTGCGGAGCAGGTGCGGAAGGAGGGCGAGATGGAGGCTCTGCGCGGCCACCTCCAGAGCCTCATGACTGGTGTCGGGCAGAACATGGAGCTGCTGGCCGCTGTGGGCAAGGCGGCCTGCGCTGAGACGTGCAACACGGCGGCCGATGTGCGGGACACGCAGGTGTGCCCCGCCTGCCGGAAGTGCGCCTAGTGTTGTCTCTGTGTATCTGGGTGGTACTTGACGTGTTTGGCGACCGAGCAGGAGGCGCGGCGTGGAGAGGTACTGGAGGCTGCGCAGAGCCTCAACGGCAAGTGCGAGACCGCGCTCAACCAGGTAAGCCCACGGGGGGCCTCGCTCTGTGCTGACGTGGCTTACGCGAATAGCGGTATGGGGATGCCGAGGGCTTGGCTGAGTCGTGCGGAATCGCCGAGGATTAAGGTGCTAGCCACATTTTTTTTTACTAGCACGCGGTTGTGTGCCAAGTACCCACATGGTTTCAGCTGAACCCTCAGTGATTTTCGTACCCCTCGGCTTGGCTTCTAGGGGTCTCTGCATATGCGCCCATCCTCCCATAATGAGAACGCTAAGGCGCTTTCCGGCGCATGTATGTGGCAGATGGAGCAGACCCTGCAAGGCGGAGCGGCCGAGATGCAGACCTTTGCATCCATGCAGCAGGCGGTGGCCTTGGACTCGCTCGGGCGCGTCCGCAGCATGACAGCCCGCATGCGGGAGTCACTCGCAGGTGCGTCGCCCCGGTGGCGCAGATGCGCAGCCCGTGCCCGCGTGTGGCTAAGCCGCGGTTCCCGGGAGAGGCGCGAGGGTAGAAGTGGCATGTGCAGAGGGGTGCTTGGGAGGCGTGGCGCGCAGGACTGGAGTCCCAGGCAGAGGAGCTTCACGCTGTGGCTGCACAGAGGGCCTCCGCCTCGGACTCCGCGTTGACAGGTGAGGTGACGCGGTGATCCGTCTCCGACAAATGCGCGTCGACAACTAGGGTGACGCGGTGATCCGTCTCCGACAAAAGCGCGTCGACAACTAGGGTGACGCGGTGACCCGTCTCCGACAAAAGTGCGTCGACAACTAGGGTGATATGGTGATCCGTCTCCGACAGTTTCCAGCACACAGGGCGTCTTGACGCTTCATGTCCGGAGTTCAATCTGCCTGCGAATCCAGCGAGCTGAGGGAGCTTTGCCACCCGTCAGTGCAGGACCCGAACCCCGATGTTGCACCCTTCACATCGAAGTGAGCCAGCGGCATCGCTCTCTCTCTCTCTGTGCATACAAGGACCGTTGTGGTATTGTATGCGTGGATCCTGGACCACAAGGAATGGCGTGGCCGTGTGCATCAGGGATGGTGAGCCAACTGGAGGCGGCTGCACGGGAGGAGCAAGCTGCGCTTTTGAGCAGTGTCACGCAGCTTGTGGCCGGGGTATTCTCGCGCAACCAGCAGGTGAATTCTGCATCGATGCCGCCTGCAAGCCATGTCGACGCCGTTCGTACGTGTGGCAACATTTGGCCAGCGTCGCTCATCCTGGGTGTGTTTGGTGTTGGAGATGGCGCTTTGGTGGTGCGGCTGTGGGTCAGTGTGCATGTGAGGCGGTGCGTGTGTCGAAGGATGCCAGCTGGCGCCCTTGAAGCCAAGGGGGGCCCGCAAGGTGACTGCGGGTGCCGGCTGGGTTCGGGCAGGCCATCGCCGACGCGGCGCAACATGTGCAGCAGGAGATGCGAGCCGGTACGGAGGACGTGGTGACCCGCGTGGAGTCGCTGCAGGCTGGGCTTGTGGCAGCGTCGGCAAGTTCCTCGACCTGGGACGCGGCTGCACAGGTGCGCACAGCATCTGGGGCCTTTGTGGGCCATCGGATTCGGCATCCGTGATGTCATCTGTGATGCTCGATCACCTCGTGAGCTTAATCTGAACTCCCCAAACCCCAGTGGTACAGCCACTCCTCTCATGAGTCGCACTGGGACGCGCCTTCCATGGAAATCGAGGCCTATCGCACTACGCGCAGCGCGGCGAAGTCTCAAATGAATGGCGTCTAGCTCCGGCTCGTGCGTGCTCAAAAGAAATGGGAAATTTCAACCGGCTGGCGTCGCCTTGGGTTCTAGCGCTGCGTGAAACCAGCAGAGCAGGGCTGCTGTGTGGGATCAGGGCGTGTGGGGTGACCCTGTGGTGACGTGCAGGTAGCGCAGGAGGAGGCTGACGCGGGCATCACCAAGAGCCACGGCGCCATTGCAGAGGCTCTCAGGATGGCTCAGGCTGGGTGCCTGGACATGCGCAGTGTGGTCGGCGCCGGAGTGGAGAGTGTCGCCACCTTACACTCGGCCAGGTGTTGCATCGGCGCCCAAGCTGTGGCCTTGCCTGGCCGGCCCCACACAGAAACCGCCGATGCAGTGTGCGGCAGTGCAGGACAGGCGCTCATGTCACGGGGGGGGCGGTCCTTTGGGCGTGGCAGCTCGACGGAGGCGGCCAAGAAGGTGCAGGACATACAAGCGCGGGCGCAAGCAGATGCGGCGGAACTGCAGCATTGTGTGGCGGGCACGCAGCAGGTGCGGCGATGCTGCATCCTGCCCTCCTCATGCGGCGATGCTGCAGGGCCCCGCGCTCCTCATGCGGCGATGCTGCAGGGCCCCGCGCTCCTCGTGCGGCGATGCTGCAGGGCCCCGCGCTCCTCGTGCGGCGTCAATGGTTCCCATGGGTGGTCTTGACAGTGAGGCTGGAGGTGGGCGGAGCTTCAGATTGTGGCGTCGGCCGCGGAGAGCCTCCACGCGGCCCTCGATGGTGCGCATTCCGCGGACAGCAAGCTGACTGGAGAGCAGCAGGCGCAAGCCTCCGCGGCCGGGGAGCAGCTGGCCGCTTTTGGTGAGCAGCATATCGGGGTGCGCCCTCCGCCGTCTGTGGATGCCCCCGCAGGTGCCCCGCTCGGTGGGTTTGCTCGTACCTGGGCGTGGAAGGCTGGGGATATGCTCCGGAGTGTGCTGCTCTGCCAGGCTCGTGAAGCGTTGAGGGCGGGGGCGGGGTAGCAGGCGGTGCGCGGCATGCAAGGGCTGGTGGAGTGTGGCCTGACGGAGGCGATGAAGCAGGCGCCGGTTACTGGGGAGACCCCCATGAAAAAGAGCTCCGAAACGCTCCACTTCGAGGTTTGAGCCTCGTGAGCTATCAGACCTGTCCGATCCATTCTTCATGTACGGATGGTCATTGCAATTGTCCTTCTCGTTTATACAAGCGAACACCGGAGATGCTGTGTCCTGATGCGCTCTAAAGAGGTGTGGCATGCGGGACGTGGTGATGGACCAGATTCCCGGCACCCAAACCATCGAGAGCCTGCGCACCCCTCGGCCAGAAGTTGTTCTGGCGGAGTTCAGAAGGCAGCAAGAGATGTCGCAAGTTGTCCAGGAGGAAAGCCTGCCGGAAGTTGTCCAGGAGGATTCGCCAAAGATTATTGATGTACCTGATGAGCAGGCACCAGGACCCGAGCAGGCACCAGAACCTGAGAATCTGGTCCAATCTGACACGAAGTTGAATGTCAACAAAGAAGCGGGTACGAAAGTAGCATACAGTTTCATCACTGATGGGCGCACGGCTCAAACAGTGAGGAATCCAGTGGTTGTAATATTGCCTTCTTTTTCAACTAGTTCATTTGTCCCTGGGTTCCGTACCTCCATATGCTTCTAGTGAGTTGTGCCAAGGATTAACATTGACAACTGAGACATGGGTTGTGGAATGCAGTTTCGACACCGAAGACCGGAATCCCGAGGATGCCTCTTGGCAAGCGTACCAACTCGATCATAAGCTAGATGGTGGAGTGAAAACCTCAACTAAGAGAGCTATCGTACGCGCAATTCTGAAAGATATTGCGACAAATTTTCAATCTGAAACTGGGGTTTCCTCGTTAGGCGATAGGGCTCATCGTATATGATTATGTGGAATCGCTGTAAACAACACAGGCCAGACATCAGTATTTTGGGAGGACTAGGATTTTGACACTGCACTGCCATTGCTTCTCACTCCCACTAGTTGTAATGCGCCTTTTATTATTGCGATTCACATATCTTTGTCTGCACGGACTGGGAAAATATGCTGCTTCGTGCTTGCATCGCTGTACACATTCGCTTGCAAATTTTCAGAACTGATATCCTTTTCACCACCCTGGCCGCTCTCCTGAGTTGAGATATACGCAACAATGAGTACGGGACAAGCAAAGTGATGTCAAGTTGTCAACGACTGGCTCATCGGTTGGGCAAGTGGCTTCGAAACTGAAATAGTAATTTGTGCGGTCAGATCCCTTGGTTAGATCAAGCGATTGTTGTGATCTGTTCCTTGGCTATTTAAGAATGATTTCGTCAACAGCACAATCAGTCATTTTGATGCACATTTTGACAGTTGCTGTGACATACATGCACTGCGGTAACCCCATAGCTGCCCACTAATCACATGTGTAGTGCTAACCTACGATCTTGGAAGGGTATAAATGGCATTAAAGACGGGCCGATGGCTTTCAGTGTGCCAAAAACGAACGAGCTGCGAAATAAAGCAACGAGCCTTGACGGAATAAAAACCTAAATGGAACGGGACATGGGCAAGGGAGGCGAAGAATCAAATTGCAGAACAAAAAAAAATCTCAGAGTTCGAAATCTTATATATATAAGGGCTGTTCCATTTATTGTCGCAAGGGGGGTAAGGATTTTCGATTTTGTCCGCGGGGTGGGGTCGAGAGATGCGCTGTCCGCAAGTAAGCCCCACTTTTGTCCGGCGGGGGGAGGAAGGTCAAGGGGCATGTCCTAAAGCCCCTACAAAAATGGAACACCCCTAAGCGGGACCCCATCATTTCCCATGCGTCACATAATCTGATTTAAGTGACACCTCACCCCTCGCTGCACCTTGGCACATGACATCCAGCAGGTTTTTGTGATCTGTACGGTATTATCGGGTGTTCTTAGTGTTGGACATACCAAACAAGGTCAGAACACACGGATAATATTCATGATCGAAATATCTGAACTTGAGAAGTCAATAATAATAAACCAGATTCACATGTAGCTGGTTATTCGGGTTTCGAGTGATGGTGACACCGGTTGGAACTACAGGTGGCAGTCAGCCTACTGGGATTGGAATAACCGCGAACCCATAACCTATCATCTCACCTAACCTAACATCTGGTCATAATGTGACTTGCCTCGACATACGCTTGGTCAACAGTAAGATGGCAGAGTGACATGGCAGGAATGATCTCCATTTCCCCTGTTCTTCCGCTAATGAATGTATTACATGAACTGGGGCTGCATTTTGCTGTCACAAACACAAACACAGGTTCACTGGGAAAAAATATGTCGTCGATGGAGGTGGGTATGCAGCAATTGACTAGACTGAACGTTTTGAAATTTCCAACATGTGCGATGAGAAATGAATTAGGCACTGTATTACATGCAATAAATGGCTGAAGTACACCTCTTTGGGCTCCACTATAATTGAGAGCGGCACCGCGTTGACACAATGAGATGAAATTAATGTCGTCCTTAGCAATGCAGCAAAGGGCTAAAGTGCGCATCTTTGGGCCCGCCACAAAAGAGTTGTGATACCATTTACAATAAGGTACATGGCATCAGAAAAAAACATGGAGTACCAAATTACTCAACTGCCTCTGTTCACATTTGCGAAACTTGGTGGGCGTGAGGGCACATCTTTTTCCAGTGGCCTTCGTCAACCTTCACTGGAGTGATATACATCAACACTTCGGGAGAGTAAACCGCAAATGAATACACCACAACCGGAATGATGAGCAGGCTGATGATTATAATCCACATCTTAAAAAAGGCAACTCCAAAGAACTTGACCTGATCCGAGAGAGCACATCACTGCCTCAGCTTAACTTTGGTAGACTGGCCAAAGGAAAGGCAAGCCGCCTCCTGTACCCTGAGAGAATACGCAGAAGCAGGCACAGAAGCAGATGCAGAAGCAGGTACAAGAGCAAGAGCAAGAGCAGGTGCATAAGGCACAAGGAAGCGCTCAAGAGCACTAGCCGAGATAGAACCACACGGTCTGAAGGCTGCAAGTGACATGGCAATGCAAGTGATGAACGAGACAGTTGCAAAGCCTTCCAGCCAGTTTAGGATGCCTTGCCAATACAGGCCACGTAACTTCCTTCCCAGCCGATGTAAATGCAAATCTACTGGGTGGCAGTAGACAGCATCGCGGATGACAGTGGATATCAGAGAAGAGGGCAAGCTCACCGCAAGTGGGAAGAGCACTAAGAACGGGCCCCACGTCCTCACGAATCCCCGAAATCCTCCAACAAACGACCAGTTCATCATCATGTGCAGTGCGAGGTAGACGGCATTCCAATCACGCCGGCCTGCTCCGCGCAGCGCGCCCACAGACCAAAATACGCTCAGGGACGTCGCATTAAGAGCTCCCGCCAAAGTGTTCGTATTTGTACAACCTCAGCGACACTGCATAGAGTTTTCTCACTGAGGTGCCCGTGTATGTACCAACCTCGGCGACACTGCATCTCCGTGACCAACCTCAGTGACACTGAACAGTCGAGCTGTTCTTTGCTGGTTTGCACCACACTGCACCCACGTAAGGTCTGGAAACTTGCCGGGATCTCCAGTCGGGAAGCTCCAGGCTTATCTCGCTCTGCAGCCCTCGAGACAGATACCGATAACTACCATGACTTTGTGTCAAAAAGAATCAAGGTTGCACGAGCTTGCACACGGCTGCACGAGGCTGCACGCGGCTGCACGAGGTTGCACGCGGCTGCACGCAATTGCACAAGGTTGCACGCGGCTGCACACAATTGCACGAGGTTGCACTCGGGTGCACTCGCCGTACGCTTGCACGCGGCTGCACGAGGTTGCACGCGGCTGCACGAGGTTGCAAGCGGCTGCACGAGGTTGCACGCGGCTGCACGAGGTTGCACGCGGCTGCACGAGGTTGCACGCGGCTGCACGCAATTGCACGCGGCTGCACAAGCTTGCACGCGGCTGCACAAGCTTGCACGCGACTGCACGAGGTTGCACGCGGCTGCACGAGTTTGCACGCGGCTGCACAAGCTTGCAC
>LGRX02012928.1:0-55701 GCA_001247695.2 Cymbomonas tetramitiformis
TGAGAACTGAAAGATATATATCTTGTAAATATTTGTGCATAGTTTCGCGCGCTATAACGCACGGGAAGTATTTTTCAGTTTTGCATGTATTGGGTTTGGTTTTAATGTACCCAAAACCAAAAATGCCAAACAGTCAAGGCCTTGCCGTGCGTTCTAGGACGCGAGACTTGGCACACATATTTCTAACATATATATCTTCAAGTCACCCAACGCACAGCATCCGAAACAAACTGTTCGAAAAACGGCAGATTTATTTCTTTGGCAGGTTTATTGGGTTTGGGCTCGTTTCCCAGACCCAACAAATCTGCCTGAGAAATAAATTGCGCGTTTCGCGCAAAAGTAAATTGAAGCCTTGAGCTTCAGGAAACTTGAAGATATGTATCTTGGCAGTGTTTGTGCCAAGGCCTTGACTGTTTGGCATTTTTGGGTTTCCAGGGCACATTAAAAACCAAACCCAAAAAGCTCAATGCTAAGATGCGCTCGTTTCGAGTATACTTAATGAAAGTGCTTGCGCTTAAGAGGGTGAACTGATATTACTATCAATATATAATATCAGTGCCAAGTTTCGTGCGCTAAAACGCACGAAAATCCCTCGACTGCCAAGCTTTTCATCTCATGGGGGTCGACCCCATCTTAAACCGCATCAACTTAGCTTGCAGTCGCGACTGCAAACGAAGCGATGCGGTTGCGAATGGGTCGTTCAAGGGCTCAAAAAAAATAGGTATTCGCCTTGTGGAGATATATATATATATATATTAGCTGCGAACGTTGAAATCCTTTTACTTCATGTAACGTGGGTCGGAGAAGGGTGGGGATTGCAACTTCAGACGATTCTTCCTCTCCATTGCCCTTCACGCAGTCCGTCCGTAAAGTCTTCCGCCCGCCGATTCTTCCCGATAAAGTCAAAGCACGTCCACTTGGAAGCGTCCCCCCAGAGTTTGAGATTGTCAGTGCCGGAACTCCGTTTGCTTGAGTTTCGCCCGCTTGTCCACCACGGTAGTAACCTCCTGGTCGAGTGCAGGTAGTTTCAGTGAAGCCCTCAAAGATGCTTTTGGCACCTGGGTTCTCCATCAATCGCTTTGAGAAAGGGCTCGTCGAGTGGTGGTGATGATGGGTCGTGCTCCTCTATCCCCGTAGACCCGTGTTCCGCCTGCCGTGTCGTGTCCACTGTGGTGGTCGGGATGGCCTCCATTTTGGGGTCAGGTTCTGGCAGCTGGTCGTGCCACAAGGCTCAGGTGGTCTCCGCCCACCAGAGTCCAGTGTTGGAGGTAGATAGGTGAGCTCCCCTACCACAATCGGGGCGCCATGTGGTGGGGCAGTCTTCGTCGTCCGAGAACAGGCCGCTGTCGTTCAAGGGGGAGTCGGGGCCCTCGGCTAGGTACGGCTTCCCCTTAGCACCAGCAGCGATCCGCGCTGCTTCTGCGGTGACTGGCTGGTCGGTGGCGGGGTCTACATACCCTGCTTCGCGCAGTCCATCCCGGGCGGACGTCTCGGCGTAGTCCGGTCGGCGGGAGGCCGCGTCGGGTACCACCAGGGTGCGCCCTGGGACGTGCTCCATGGCGTGGACTCCCACCTCCACGAAATCCTCGTACCATCTTGCTTGCCTTCGGCTGAGCTCCCGCGAGGGAGCGAACAGCCAGCGCAGTGGGGCGTGGTCCCCCATAAGCCTGAATTCGGTGAAGATCGAGTAGCGCCTCCATGTCGCCGTGGTGCAGTGATGGATGGCGGCCAGGGCATATATCTTACCGTGGCGGGCCGGCCCGGGGCCGTAGCGTGTCACGCCGGGCCGAAAGCGGGCCGGGATTGGATCAGGCTGCGGGCCGTAGACGAACGGTGAAAATCTCAAAATTTTACGTGAAATTTCCGATTTTCGTGATATTCCCATACTTAAAATTCGAAAAATTCGCCTGCGGCGGGCAATTTTCGAGGCTGGCCGGGCTGGCCGAAACCGGGCCTGAAAGATTTGCAAGTGCGGCCCGCAAAAAAATTGGGGAGATATATGCTCTGATGGCGGCCAACTCCCGCTCGCCCGCGTGGTAGTTCTGTTCGGCCGACGTGAACTGTCGGCTCTCGAACGCAATGGGCTGGAGCCCCTTCCCCAGGTCCTGCATAAGCACTCCTCCCAGGGCTACTCCACTGGCGTCCGTCTGCACGACGAATGGTCGAGTGCCATCTCGTGCGGCCATCTGGTCGGGGAGAGCCAGGGTGGAGGCAGTGGTGAGGGCCGTCTTGAGCTTCTCGAAAGCGAGCTGTTGACGAGGGCCCCACTCCCATGGTACCAGGTTCTTAGTCAGCTGCGTGAGGGGGTGAGCTAGGTCGGAGAAGTTCTGGATGTAGCGCCGATAGAAGCCCGCGAGGCCAAGGAATTGCCTCACGTGTTTTACCGATTCTAAAGGCGGTCAGTCTCGCACCGCTGCCACCTTGTCCTGTTGCGGTCGACATCCTTCTCGAGTTATGCAGTGGCCCAAGAAGCGACAACTGATTTTGAAGCACTTCAACTTCGACTCCTTGAGGTACACTTTGTGTTTGCGGCACGCTTCCAGCGTTTGGCGTATCGCGTCCAGGTGGGCTTCCGGGGTCGACGTAAACAACACGAGGTCGTCGACGAATACTCGGGGGCAGAAGGGGAGGTGCCCAAGGTATTGCTGCATCATTCTTTGCCAGCAAGAGGGACTGTTGGATAGTCCCATAGGCATCACGAACCACTCGTATGCTCCGAACACTGTGTTCATGGCGGTCTTCTCCACGTCCTCGGAGTTCATGGGGACTTGCCAGAATCCCCAAAGGGCGTCCGCAGTGGTGAAGTACTTGGCTCCTTGGAGGTCGTCTATGAGCGTCTGGATGTCCGGTAGTGGGTACTTGTCCTTGACAGTGATCTCGTTGATCTGTCGGTAGTCGATGACGAGCCGAAGCTCCTCCGGGTTAGAGGGCTTCGGCACCATCAGAACCGGGCTTCCCCAGGGACTAGACGGGGGTCGGATGTACCCTTTAGCTAGGAGTTCATCGAGCTGTCGGCGTAGTTGCCGTAGTTCCTCCGCCGACAGCTTGTACCCCCGGCGGTGGAGTGGTGCTCCATCGTAGTCCGGCCTCAGGCGCAGGTAGGACTTGTACTCGCGGTCCTGCACTCCGGAATCCGGCAGCTCGCTGCGGATGACGTCCTTATACTCCTCCTTGATCTTTTCCAGCTCCGCCCAAACCCAAGCGGGAACGTCGGCGTCCATCTCGTCAGGTGGTGGAGTAGGCGCTGCTGCGGCTGGCTTTTGCTCGGTCGCTGCCGTCGCCTCCATCCCTGCGAGCTTCCGCACTTTCACGTCGGGGGGCTTGGAGTCGAGCGAGGTCGCTGGGTTGCTCAGTAGACGCCGCGCTTGCCGGCGTGAACTCCTCGCAGATCGCCGTCCACGAGCCGTAGTCTCACTGAGAGCCCGGGCGGTGTTCCAAAGCTCGAAGGCGTCGTCATCCCAACCGCTCTCCACGGTCCCTCGGCGTGGTCTCGTGCAGCTTGATCACGACATTCGCGGGTGAGCATGTGGAACGCTTCCAAGCGCGCACGAAGGGGATGCGGTCCCCATTTGTCCCCAGCACTGTGCGCGGAGCCCGGAAGGTCGTGCAGCGCACATACTAACTCCTGCGCCTTGTCTTCCGCCTCGGTGAGCCCACGATCGCTGTCGCTGGACTCGGAGCCGGCAATCAAGTCCTCCATGGAGGCGGCCGTGGCAAACGAGCAGCGCGAGGCGTCGCTGTCCGACTCCGCCGAGTCCTCCATCAGCGGCGGGGGGCCCTCTTGCTGCTGCTCTTGCGGTTGCTCTTGCTGCTGCCCCCCCCCCCTGCGGCACGTCGTCGTCCGAAGCCTCGGGCGGAAGGGCTGCTTGATCGAGCGGCGAAGTTGGGTCCTGCGCTTCTGCTTCGAACGTTCCGTCCGGCGCCAGGTAAATGAGGTATGCCTCCTGTTGCGTTGCACTATGCTTCTTCAAGTCCTTGCGCGACCGACCAACGTCCAACAGGTGCGCATCGACAAGCCCCATGGCTCGGTGTTTGGGAGTAGGTGATGTGCCTGGATTGCGCCCGGCAATGACAACGCGTCGGCTTCCGGTCCCGAAGGCGATGCTGCCTCTTCCGGTGTAGTCGAGAGTGACACGTTGCAGGGAGCGCAGCCAGTCCCCGCCCAGCACGATGTCCACTCCTGGATGCAGGGGCATGACGCGCAGCTCCACCTGCCTCGAGTAAACCCCTTTTCTCGTCTCAGCGGTGAGCTTCGGCCGGATGCACGAGTTAGCGTCGTACGTGGAGCCGTCCGCCACTTGGACTCTCATCTCCTTCTCGTGCCACTGCGGGCGCATCTTCAGCCGCTGCGCCACCGTCTCTGATGTGAAGCTTCCAGACGCCCCGGTGTCCACGAGCACCTTGCTTGACTTCGTGCTGACCTATCCAGGCCCAGAAGACCAGAAGGGTAGGCCCTGAAGTGTCCATGGCTGCGAACACGTTCGGGTCCAATTGAGGTCCCAGCAAGGCGTCGTACACGCTGTGCTCCGGTAGATACCTCCCGCATCTTTGGCACGGTCCGAGCTTGGGCTTCTCGTAGGGCACCGGTCCCACCAGCACGGTCACTGGCTGGGTGAGTATCCCAGTAGTGTGGTGGTGACGAGCGTGTAGCGTGTCCACCGCGATGCGCACGTACTCCCGGGCCAACCGGTCAGCTTCTGCATGCTGACCGCGCTGCACCTCCGCTGATACATACGCCCGGATGACCTGCTCCACTCGTATTGGCAGCAACGTGTGCTCCCAGGTCCCCATGTCCGGTGGCAAAGGCTCCGCTGGGGTCGGTCGTGGCTCAGGCAGAGCCGGTTGCGGCTTCGTCGTGTCCTTGGCGTGCAGACTCGAAGATGGGCTCGCAGGCCCCTTCCATGTAGGGTCGAGTTGGGCCGCTGCCTTTCTGCTGTCCGCCACCGCCCATGCGTCGTCCGAGGAGAGATTGCCATGCTCCAGTCGCACCTGGTCGTACCACATCGACAGGGGGTCCCCAGGACTCAGGTGCGTGCTTGGCGAGGTTTGCTCGATGACCTCCATTTGCTCTGCCAGCAGGGCTGCCTGGGCTTCCTCCTCCCATTCCACCATCGCGCCCCCCCGCGCCTGCTGCCGGCTGATCTCATCACGTCGCTCCCGCGGCAGGGCCATGAAAGCTTGTGCCCTTACCGCAACGTCCGGGAAGATGGACGACGAAACGGCCACGGAGAGGGAATGGGCTGCTGCTGCGTCGGACGCGAGCTGCTGCTGCAGCTGGGCCGTCGCCGCAACCAACCCGGCTTCCGCTTTCCGCAGCTCCGCAGTCGTCGCTGCGGCTGCTGAAGCTTCCTCCTGTCGCAGCGCGGCTTTCGCTCATTGTCGATCTCGCTGTTTTTGTGCTCTCTCCTCTCGTCGTCGTTGTTGGTTGCGCGCCTTGCAGCTCTTGCTGCGACGAAGTCGTTTGCCGCGTCGTTTAGCACTGCTGCGGCCGCTGCTGTCGGAGTCGGAGCTGGAGTGCTTGCTCTTCCAGGGCGGCGGGGAGCTGTCGCTGTTGAAGAGGGAGCAGTCCGACAAGTTGTCGGACTTAGAGAAGCAGCTCGAGGTAGTTGACGGCGAGCTGGGCGTGAGGTAGGGTTCGCCGCCTTCGTAGGTCATGCACTCGAGCGGGGTGAACCGGTTTTTTTATCTTGTTCACCTGCGCGCTCGGTGGGATGGCTTGCCGTCCAGGGCACATATCTTCCTAGAATGACTCTCGGCCCGGAATCAAGAAAAACACGTGTTTTTGCTGATTTTCAAATGTTTTCCATACTTAAGGATGAAAAATCGACCGGCCCGCTTTCGGCCCGGAGCTCTTTTTGGGCGCTGCTCTCGGCCCCGGGCCGGCCAATCCCCATAAGATATGTGCCCTGTTGCCGTCCGGTGCGGAAACTGATTCCCGCGAAGTGGCGCTCCGGCACTCCTTCTGCCAGGCGGAGGAAATCCGCCTTCATTCCTCGCTTGAACTCGAGCGCGCCGACGATGTTGTACACCTCGTGGGCGGTTGATTCCGTGGCTCGTCGCCAGGTGAGCCTGCCAGAGCGCGTGCGCTGCTCGGTCTGGAACCATCTGAAGACGTCCTTGCGCTCCTTGTTCGCCATCGCCGCCACTTGCAGCCGGATGGGGCATGAGTACTGCGACATGCCACTCCCGCTGCCGTCACTCCACCCATCGTCGCCCTCCGTCCACAGCAGGAAACGGATGGCCACGCTGCGATCGCCGCCATGCTGTTGGCGAAGGCTGCCGTGGAGACGGTCCATGGAGTGCTTGATGAGGAGCTCGGTGCTGCTCTGGTCGCGGGCCACAGCCTGCAAGTCCTCTGGAGGTGTAGCGCCCCTTGCTGGCGGGTCCCGGCGTTCACGGAGAATTGGGACAGAAGACCTGCGTGTCGCCGATGGTGCAGCTGGTGCCCCGTGGCTAGGGAGGTCCCCATCTCGAAGAGAATGTTTCTCCCGTAGATAGGCCCTTGACCTGCTGCGAGGCGTGCTCCACCTTGATGGAGCTGCTGGCTCTCCAGTGTTTCCTCTGCTGCTCGAGGGTGTTCTCGGCCCGCTGCTGCGCCCGGGGATGGTGTGGGAGAGCAGGAAACTCCGACTGATCGTGAGTCCGCACGTGTGGACAGCCATTGCACCCGGGCCTGGCTGTGCCCGAGCGTTGCTTGCCCCTTCATCAGCCATATATGGGTACCATGGGGGCGTGTCAACGAACGAACCCATGCGTACGGACGACGTGTGGACGGGCATATGGACGATCGGAATTCGCCAATCCATACGTATGGACGTCAAAATTGGAGTTTGTTGAAACACGCGTGTGGACACATACATCCGCGCGTGTGGATAAGGGTTTACCCGCATGGATTAGCGGAATCGTGCGTGTGAATACAGGTGTCCGCGCACATACGGTTTATTTACATATATAATACAGTAATACCGCATATTTAAGGAAACAGGAATTTGGAGCCAGCCTGGCCTTTTCCGTATTTTTCTGACCCCCCCCCTGCCAGCGTCAGCCTCTTACCGAAATGACTAACGAAAAGGAAACGCGATTCGAGCGTCAGCCAGCCTCTTCTCTTAAATCCATTTCTTCTTAGGGATTGGAAAGCGCAGTCAGCCAGCGCATTCTCTTAAATTCAGCATGGATCCGAGCAGTCGCCAGGAACTGCGAGGATTACATGCTGACTTGCAAAGTGGGATGATTAGTCAGGAAGACTACGACGACTTGAAGTCTCTAGTCTTAACGCGTATCAAGGCCAAAGCGCCAATCAATGAGTGTCCCAGCTATATTTTCCTTAGATTGAGCTACAATTTCCTTAATAATAATGGAATTTCCTGATGTTCAGCTAGCCTTCGTTTCCTTAACATGACATTACGATTTCCGTTAACGAAATGATTCAGCAGCCTTCATTTCCTTATTTGGGTACATTTTCTTAATGTTTTTTTCCAGCCCAGCTTTTCCCGCACTTTTCCGACCTGAAAAGCTGGCTGTTTCTTAACCCAGCATTTCCTTAAATGTGAGGTATATCAGTATCATCCGCAATCATCTGAATCAGATGAACTACTACGGTCATCCTCGCTACTACTGTTATCATCGATTTCACGGAAGAAATCCGCCTTGCGATCCAACACAACTTGCAAGCAATCAGTTCGTCGTCGAATGGCCAAAGGGACAACATTTCCTTTGTACCGGGCAAGCCAAGCCGGCATGAAAGGAACATCCTGAATTACCACTTGATTCTCAATGCTGTTTGCGCGAACGAATGGCTGAGACACGTCCCATGGCATGTCTTTGCGCAGGTAAATGTTCTTGCTGATATCGTCCGCAAGCGCAGCCGCCTTTGGGTACCAACGGGCCTTCAACAGAAAGATCTCGTGACCGGGAAGATCAAGCTTGACGATCTTCATGATTTCCCCATACATATCTTCAACGTCATCGTCCGGTATCTCGCCTGTAAGAAGTTGAGCTGGAGTTGGCACTCCCGGACTTCGAAAGATGCTCTTGAAATACCGCTGACAACTCTTCAAACCAATGTCGCTGTCGTGCACTCGGAAATCTTCACGCCCAATCTTGATGCTAGGATACTCCGTCCACGGGGCGATGCCGGCTAAGGCGAAGGTCTGCTCCTCCTCGGTGAAAGGCTGAATCTGCAAAGTTCTTGGGCACCTTCTCCACGTGTCTGGTTGTAGAAACACCGGAACCACGTCATTCGTCATCGGCCTTCGACGACCCGCCCGTCGGTTGCGACGATTCCGTTGTCCAACGTTCCTGCATTCGCAAGTACACACGGGTGGACTCAATGTTCCGTACGTTGTCATACGGTGACCGTACGCCGTCCGTACGCCGTCCACATGGCGTTCGCACAATTTACAGACATGCACATAAGTTGGTACCTGTTGAATGAGTCGAGTGTGTCGTCGAACTTTTTGCACAGAGTGTCGTACTCGGGGAACTCGGTACGAAGGTAGACTTGAATCTTTTCTCTGTCATCTGTTGCGATTGACGCCGCGCAAGTGAATTAGTTGTCTCACAAGAAGACTGAAGAGAAAAAAAAAACGGACAATAGTGAAAACCCATCCGTACGTACGGACAGGTATTCCACACGTGTGGACGGCGTCGTCCGCACGATGGGCTCTTCGTCCACGCGCTTGGACAGGTGGTATTGACCAAACGGACAATAGTAAAGTACCGTCCGTGCGTATGAATCGCTGGCCACACGTGTGAACGACTTCGTGCACACGTACTTACAAAGCATCCACACGCATGGAAAGACTAACATGCATGGTACACATGATACTTAGGGATGTGCTCACCAGCGGTTGGCCGCACAGTGCTTGATTTCGTTGTAAAGATGTTCTGCTTTGCAGGAGGTCGATAATGGGGAGCTCGACCACTTCGATGCATTCGCTTGATGCCAGCAACCATGGAAACCGTTCGCCGCAACTCCAGTCCTTTCATCATGCTGGCGACGGGTTGTGGGCGGGTCTTGATGGACAGCTTCAACAACCCGAAATGGTCTACTTCGAAGACATACATCCAGATTTCCCGTGCAGGGCCGTTGTCCTTCAGCTGGTCGACAATGTGCACGAGAAGATGCGACATAATCACCAACGCGTCAGGGGAGTTGTTCCGCTCCATCTCATCTCTCAACTGCATGACTCGGCTCTGCAGCTTGTTCATTTCCTGAAAGGCAAAATGAGAGGAACCTTAATCTCGAACCGGGACATGCCAGGTGTGAATGGTGGAGAAACACCCGGATGGACAACGGCTTCATACGCCGTCCGTGCGGCGTCCGTACGGTGTCCGAGAATATCCACACGGAAGCACACGGGTTGATTAGGCTTAACGTACCTCTGGATGAATTGAGGGGGCGGTTAATTCTCGAACCACCACCGAAAATTCACCGACGAACCTCGCGTATTGTGGTCGGAGAACTTGCCCGTCAGCATTTTGCCAGGATGCAATAACGCCCAGTATCCCAGAAGTGAGGGATACCACCAGCTCCGCGGCCTTCATCTTCCGCACCTTTTTCGGGTTCTTGTACTTTTCCTGCAGAAGTTTCTTAGCTAGAGGTCCCATATTTGTCGCGAGCTTCAGACCTCGTACCCACTTGATTGCACCGGTCTTTGCGATCGGTGACAGTCCCCACGGTGATGGTTTGTCTGCAAAGACTTTACATTGTTAGGCATACAGTGGATGGTCCATACGTCGTCCGTACGGTTACATGCGCCGTCCGTCCGGCGGCAACACGGTGTTCACCCGTATGGAACAGCAGAAACTCGCAAACGACCTACAAGCTTACCTGCCAGTCGCTTCGCAGCAGATCTTCGATCGTTTACATTTCTGGGCGGGGGTGCGATAACCCACGATCGATGGACCTTCATCTTCCGCGCATAGTTGCGTGTGTTCGGTCCCCAACCATCACCAAAAATCACGCAGTGGACGCCGTGAATCAGGTTGTACAAGATGTGCATCAGGTCGAGAAGGTAGTCCCGTACAACGTCAAAATCAGGAATGATTGACATCGGGCATGGTTCCTTAACCCCGCTCTGCTTCATGAATTCCTCGACGATTTGTTTAGGCACTCGTCCCTCTCTGATCATCTTGGCGTGGAGCTGTTGGGTTTCACGGACTTCGCTGTTGGTGCGAAGAGGGATTGGTTCACCTGCTCAATGCCGGCGAAAATCAACACGACACGCTTAGACGGCGAATCACGCGTACGGAACACATCGGACTCCGGCGTCCACGCGTGCGGACGCCGGTATCCACAAGCCCGGACAGGGTGTTCTTTAACACATAATTTAAGCTAAAATCCACGAGCTGTCCGTGGGGTGTCCACACGGTGGGCACACATACTCCGTACGTACGGCCGAAGAAGGAAAGGGGACAAGCGACGGGGTCATGCGTTTACCTGGTTGCAGTCCTTGGTGTAGTGAGGAATATATGATTTTCGTTAGACCAGATGTAGATTTCTCGGTACCCCGGATCCAGCATTTCAGGCAAGCTAAGTACGAATTAGCTCCGAATCGTCTCGCGCCGCGTCGCTCAAGCCAACGTAGTCTTCGAGCATTTTGTACAGCACGAGCTTGAACGTGAAAACCGTGTTGGTAATCACATCGAACATGCGTACGCCGTTAGTCAGTCTGTTAACCTCCAAGGTGAACATGTCGTAGAACTTGCTGCTGACTTTCGGTTTTCCATCCCAGATTCCCCAAGTCATCACATATTCTCGTTTGCAGCGAATTTCTCCCGGGAAGTTGACAATCGTAAAACACAGCGGAGTCACCGTGCGAATGCCGTCGTTGAAGGATTGGACGCCATCTGCACACGCCATAATGGCAATGTTCCTCGGGTCTTTAAATATGTCCCACTTGTTGCGAACGAAGTTGAGAAATCCTGGCGAGTCTGCACGAGCATTGGGAAACGATACATAAGAATTCCTTACACTCACTGTCCACACGGGTGGATAACTACTTACACACGTACGGACAACGAACGAACGAATTGTCCATGCGGTGTTCACAGTCATGGGCAGGTTTGCACGAGCTCTGGGAAATGGGACCTAAGATTTCCGCAATTAAACTGTTCACATGGGTGGGTAACATTGTCCGTGCGTACGGACGGCGTACGTTCATACCATCCATATGGTGTTCACCTACATGGACGAGCTTGCACGAGCAGTGGGAAATACGACATACGAATTCCGCACTTGCTTTGTCCACACGGGCGGACGATGCCAATCGTACCTACGGACGACGTACAGCCCTTACGTCCATGCGGTGTACACAGTCATGGATTGAAATTTCGGAGTAAACTCACCGAGTATACCATGCACCTCCGCTCGGGGGTCTTTGTCCAACATGCCGTCTTACCACCACGTACGCGCTAGCATGGCTAACTCCGGCGTCAGGAAGAATACGGTGAACAGCGTTTCGAGCGGCCACCATAAAAAAATACAGCGAGCTCGACCTGGAATGTATATCCCGTTCACCGTCTTTCCGTCCTCGTATCTCGGTTCCAGGCATTTCGGACACTTGTCGCAGTTGGCGTGCTCGTCCTGAAAGAATTCGGAGCACTCGGGGCAAACGTCCACTTCGTTGTATCCCTTGAACGACTCCTTCCACTTCTGCAATACTTGTGCATATGTAGATGGAACCTCTGCGATGAGAGTATGTGCACTATCGGCTACTTTGTCGATGTAGTGAACACGCAGAATGTTCAGAATCGCATCGAAGTAGGCCTGCGAGCTGTTGTGGTGGTTGTGGGAGACGAGAAGATCCAACACGAAATTGTTCGCCACAACGTTAGCGGACGCTTGGACGTTTTCTACACTTTCCTGCACACACACACACACACACATCCTCGAAGAACACATGAATGTGATGAATGCTGAATTGCTGACTTAGCTGATAAGGAGGACCTACCTCTGCGCTTGGGTCCTCTTGAGGTCCCAAGAAGAGCCGATTGATTTTTCCGATCGTCGCATTTGCTGCCTCGTGGATGGCAACATCTTCTGGGAATTCCTCCTCATCACTGTGTTCTTGTGTCTCCTCATCATCTTGTTGTCGCTCTGGTGACGGCGATCGATCACCATGAAGTCCATTGGTACGCACGTGCCGGAGAGTTTGCTTACTGGATAACCACCTTTCACCATTGCATTCAACGCAGGGACAAAATGGCATATTTGGTCGTCCGTGCGTCGTCCGTACGGTGTCCGTACGCCCGGCTTAGGTTTCCAGCGTATGGACAACGATGTTCATACGTTCCATGTCACATCTGCGCGCATGCACCAACACTTACGTCAAGGTTGTAAACTCGTCGTCCACACGTTAGATTATGGATGGACGCTATGTGTTGTCCGTGTGGATGCCGCAAGCATTCTAGTCCATACGGTTCCATGAGATCGGTTGTCCACACGCGTGGAAACGTCAGTTAGCTGTCCATGTGGGTTCCGTACGAATTTTCGTATGAATTGGCACATTTTCGTACGTCTGCATGTCCCATGGACGGTCTGTCCATGTGGTTGGAAATATCAACACATTTTGAGCAGTCCGCATGGATGGATAGCAAAATAAAGCACACGGTGAATTACGTGTTTTCGTACGACTTTGTAGTGTTTGTACGTTTTTTGTTGAAAACTGTCCACACGCGTGGAAACGTCAGTTAGCAGTCCATACGCTGTCCATCCGAGTTAGCCTTGACTGTCCGTATGATTCATGTCCCATGGACGGTTTTTTTACACGCACGGACGCAAAAAAAAAGCTGACCTCATGGAAAATAAAAACATAAAAACCGTATGGACAGCGTACGGACAGCACATTTTACCACACGTGTGGACACTTGGGTAGAAATACTTGGCGAAAAAATGGCAAAAAAAAAACAAAATACCCCTTAAAAAGGTCGATGGAGGGCTAAAATCGGAGCGTGGGGACAAAAAAAAAAGCTAAGTGAGAGGGAGGTTAGGCGCCCTCTCGCTGCTTGCGATTTACCCCAGAACAGGCACTCAGTGGGATTGTTTCCCAGCGGACAGTGCAATCGACGGTCCAGATGAACCCCCCCGTCTTAATCGGACGGTCTCCATGAGTTACAGAAACTTAAAATGGCATGGCGTGGGTGGGCACCCACGACGCCCCTTGTGCACTAGCAGCGTCCTTGGCGGCAATCGCCTCATATCGCTAGAACACAAGGGGTATCGTGGATGCCCATGCCTCCAAGGGGATTCGAACCCCTCACCCTCGCGTGGAACGCGTTCGGCTTACCAACATTTGACCACTCGGCCATGCACCCACGATGATGGAAACTCGCCGCACGGCAAAACTTATATTCATAAAACCGCGTTTCCCTACAGAGAGGACTCTGATACCAATTTGAAAGAGAAAAAAGAAATTGAGACATGCATGTTCAAAATCGCCCATGGACGACGCTGTCTCATACACCAGCTCAACGGGCAAACGTCCATACGTTCATGCCCGTACTGTGCGGATGAACGCCACGAAGTCAGCGCTGTCCACGCCCGTGAGTACCGTTTTCATCCCATCGCCGCCAAAAGTAAAGGCACAAATAGAAACGCCCACAGTCCTCCAGCAAACGAACCTCCTCGCTTTTTTGTTTCGTAAGTTCCCAACATGGCCAGACGAGTTCAGCCCACAAGACAACGCACACAGAACCCCAAATCACCACCCACCGCCCCCACTCCCTCGACACCGACCCGTCGCCAAACCAGCTTGGTCGAGGCGACCGCGTCAAACACGACGATGCAGCAGATGTTTCAGCAGATGCAGAGCATGCAGCAGCAAATGCTGCTGATTGCAGGGGTTGCCGGGGCAGGGGGTGCAGCCAAAGCTGCAGAGGCTGCGCAGGCCGCGAATACAGAGCGGTTGGTGGTGGACCCGGGCGCCCAAGTTTTAAATGATATGAAGGAAGACGCCCGGGAGGTAATCGACGACTGGCAACACCAAGGCCTGCTACCCCCTGGGACGGTCGCCGTCATTGGGGCGGCCAACCACAACATAATCTCGAAGCATATCCAATCCCGCCACCCGCAGGTGCCCTTGCGCATGGTGAAAACATACATAACCAACCGGTTATCGTATTTGAAAAATAACTCGGAAGGGCCCGGTCGCTGGAAGTGGAAGGTCACCCAGGACTTCCCCGACGGTTTTCACATCCGGTACAAGGGTCCAGCGGCCGGGTACAAGGTATACGGGCACAGGGATGCGCCGGACCCGGAGGAGACAGAGGCGTGCCTGCAGGTGGCTCTGGCAATTGCTGCTGGCAAGCCACTCACTGAAGGGAAGCACTTTGAGATCTTCACAGCGCTTGGTGCCAAAGCCCCTGAAGCCCCTGAAAAGAAACCGGAAGTAAAGGTAACTTTTGTGCTCTTCCGCCTGTGAGCGCCGGTGTCCACACGTTGTCCAACGGTGTCCAAGCTCGTGGTTATGTGAACCTTTTTTCAACTTGTGCCGCTTGATTGTTTCCACCCTTATGAACCACGTAGTTTGCACGTTGTCCACAGGGGTGTACGTTTTGGCCAGTGAGCGCCAGTTCTTCACTGTTTTTCTTATATGTTTCCACGCGTGTGTCGCCCGTACGAACGACTTAGTCCACACGTCGTCCGCACGGTGTCCAGGTCGAAGCGCCCCAACAGACGGTCCCCGAAGAGACGGTCCCGCAGGCAGAGGAGCACTCCCCCAACCTCGGGGGCCCCTTGGCCGTAGGGGACCAGGTGGACGTCTTCGCCACCCCCCAGGCGGACGTGGGTCGTATCGGTACCGGTTACGACACCGGAAAGGCCACCAAATCTGGCCTCTCCAACCTCGTCATTGGTCGGGCTACCGTCGCCGCCATCGGGCCGGGAAAATCATTGAACGAGAAACCAATGGTTTTGCCCAAAGATACCTACGATGTGCCCGTGGGCAGTACGACAGATGCTCGGATTAATGTTTTTTATTGAACGTGCAAAGGTACACAATTCGGATTTTATAATATACTGGATCAGGGCCAGATTGAGGTGCAAATGATAGTTCGATTCTGAGTTCTGAAGACCAAACACTTCTCAAGTGCTCTACTTATTCACTCGTCACTCAGGTTGCAGGGTCAACCACCCGGCAGCCGATGTCACACTACGGCTCAACGTTCAATTCCCGATCCGATCTCATTTCTAATTCCGATTCGTCATTCTCGATTCAGATGTTACGTCGACGGACTGACACGATGACTGTCATACAGTACTGTCATACTACTGTACTGTCATACTGTCATAGTGTCATACTGTCATACCCCCGACATCTGATATTCGATTTCATTGTCTTTCCGATCCCGATGCGAATCTGGCCATTCCTCGAGGGTCTGACTAAGTGCCACGATGACCACCCCACAGTACTGTCATACTACTATAGTGTCATAGTGTCATAGTGTCATACTGTCATACCCCGGACATCTGGTACTCATTCTCATCGTGATTTCAAGCCCAATTTCACTGTCATCGTGTCAATCCCAGATTACTCCCGATGACACACATACAGATGCATAGGCATATCGGCTCACGCTGTGCCTCCGGGCACAACTCTCCCCCCCCTTAGGAGTGGTCTACCTCCTGGGATCACTCCGCTAAGGTACCCATCTAAGTTCCAGTTCTTAGGTTTTCTGGTTCCTTCTTGTCTCCAGTTCTTAGGTTCTCTGGTTCCTCTTCGAGCACAATTCGCCTGCCGCTACCAGGGCACCACTTTCACAGAGAAGGGTGCCGCTTGGAATCTAAAGCGGGTCTTCAGTCTTGCGGAGGCGTAGATGTCGGAAAAGTTGTCGCAGCAGTGGCGCTGGTACAGGATATACACTCGCGGACTGACCTGCCCCAGTCTGCTGCGGATGAGGTCCCAGCTGAGCAGTTTCTGGGTGAGCACCGGTTGCCCATCTACACGCACATGGTGTTGAAGCAGTGCAGCGTAACAAGGGCGTGGGTGGTGCTGAGTTCGTCCATATGCAAGTGGGCTTCATGTACTGAGTACCGTACATGCAGTAAGTACACACCAGCGGGGGAGGAAGCTGGCGCATCATGGGGCGGAGCCGCAACGCGTTGGGGAAACGACCTCTGGGGTTTTCCATGAACCAGTGTTTCGGCTCCAGGTAGTCGATGATTTGCAATGTTCGTCGCACGATTTTGTCAGCTTGAGGAAGATCAGGGGGTCCTCCAGTGGTGCGCGCTTGACTGTACTGTCTACAAGGGGGGCTTGCCCAAACGACATCGAAGAATCCAGGCGGGTATTGCTCGTAGTCCCACTGTAAGATGTCCTGCACATGAGTGGGATGCCAGATATGCTCGGAGTCGAGGGTCACCACTGAAGCGGTGGGGAAGCAATTTAGGAATTCTCTTTCCACTGAACCAGTGCCGCTGAAAAGTACAAGGATTCTGGGCGTGCGGGTTGCTTCTGTCTGAATCGCCAGTAGCTCTGTCACCAGTGCCAACGACCCATCTTCCGTGCGTTCTTGACGCTCCCACGGCAGAGGGGTAGCATGTTCCATCTGTTCGAGCTGGTCCAGTTCATCGCAGGGGTTGGTGATGAGGTGGGCCAGTGTCATCCCAGCTTGAGCAGAGTGACGGTCACGTTGCTCACGTCGCCGGGTGGCTTCGTCGCGAACTTGTGCTTCCATGCGCAGCCTCGCTTGCTCGAATTCACGAAGTTGTTGAAGTGGGCCTCCGCGTTCGAGTTTGTCACGGGTCCTCCATTGGTCGTGGGCTTTGGAGTAGCCTGTCCAGCGAACTTTCCATTCTTCCACCTCTTTTCCTCGTACAGACCGCACCCGACGTGCGAGGATGCGCTCAACGTGTGCTTCTTTCTGACCGTCCACTACCACCTCTTCAGGCACTGCTAGGTGATCGCGCGCGGCGAAAGCGTCTTGACCGCTGGTGTACGGCTTGAGGCGATGTTGAGCGAACACGTCATGTATCCGCCAGTGAGGAGGGAGGCGTAGGCGGTAGGCTACTGGAGCGCCCCTGTCGGCCTCTGGCATGGTCATTTGCATATCGCTGAAGAAGCGTTCGGTCACAGGGACTGGTCCATGCCAGCGTTTGGTCAACTTCCTACAGATAGAGCGATCCATTACTTTCTCTGTAAGATGCTTCGCTTCTATCCAGACCAGATCTCCAACAGCATACTCCCGCTGTCCGTCCGTGCCTGCGATCAAACTGCTCGCGCTGTCGTTGTTGAGCCAGCTCCAACCGCTGTCTGGCGTCCCGCAGCTGCGACGAAAATTCGCGGCCACTTCGTGGGCGGTACCTACTCCCCCTGTTCGTCGTCCAGCGGTGGACTGCGCGGCCTCCAGGAAGAGGTCCAACTGCGATAGCGGCGAGAACCCAAATACCAGCTCAAATGGTGTGAAGCCAGTAGATTCACTTCTGGAGTCATTGATCGCGAACTCCACGTTAGTGGTGAACAAGTCCCAGTCCTCCACATTAGCGTCCACGAAGGACCTGAGCATGTCTTCAATGACTCTATTGCTGTGCTCCGCCTGCCCGTCAGACCGAGGGTTGTACGGCGTGGTGCGGGCCACTTTCACGCCCATTAGTCTCATAAGTTCTTGCCAGAAGGCATCCTGAAACCGCGGGTCGCGGTCAGAGACAATTTTCATAGGCGCGCCATGCAAGCGCCACACCGAGTCAAAGTAGATCCTGGCCACCACGGCTGCAGAGCTGTCGCCGAAGATCATCGGTATGACGTGGACCATCTTCGTCAGCTTGCACGTGAAGGCCACAAAAGCGTCATTGCCTCTCTCTGATACTGGTAAGCCGGTGACGAAGTCCACTGCGACATCTTGCCACGGTCTATTCGGGATGCTGTGAGGATTTAGCAATCCATCTGGGTAAGTTCCTCGCGGCCTCACTGACTGGCACACCGCGCAGGATGCAACCCAGGTGCCCACGTCCTCCGCAGCACCACGCCAATAAAAGCGTCGCAGCACTCTCTCCAGAGTTTTGTCTCTCCCAGTATGACCTGAGGACAATGACTCGTGAGAATGGCGAATCACTATCTCCCGAAGTGGAGAATCCTCCCCCAGCACCAACTGATATCTCCCTGCTGCAGTTCTCCAGACTACCTCACCCACCAGCCTGAAGTCCTGTAGGCACTGGTGTGGTGCTGCCTTCACCTTTTCTCGCAGCGAACGGAGTGATCCCTCTCGGGTGTACTCCGTCTTCAGCGCCCGCAGGAACTTCGAGTCTGACTGCTGGGAGATCGTGTCTCTGAAGTCCGCTGCCTCACCCGTTCTTATCACAGCGGGGGTCGTTCGTGGATGTTTCACGCGTGCCGGCTGCGGTTTGGCGGGAGGAGCGTGCACTATCAAGACAGGCCAGCGAAGATCGAAGGCCTTTCCATCTGGGTTCTCGAAGAACTGATTGGGCTCGCCCTTGTCATCGTGAGTAGGGACGACCTCCACGATCTGCATATTGGCCTTTCTGAATAGCTTACGCCACGCGGGGAGTTTGGACTGGTGATCTGGCAGGACGAAGACCGCAGAAGTGTTCTCCGGGTCCGCCTTCCATTCTGCGATGTACTTGTTCAGAATCGCCTCCACAGTAATGTGGTTGGAGTTGTATGGAGGGTTACACCAAACCCGAAGACCCCTCCATTTCTCAGAGAGGCAGTCTGTCCAGAATCGATCCGCCTGTCTGTTGCGGCCGCCGAGGTCGCAGCAGGCGTCCACGTCGAAGGGTCCAAACTTCTCGATGTACTTCGAGGAGTACTCTGCGCGAACGCGCCAATTCTGCGAGTCTTCCGGGAGGCGATCTTGTCGCTTCCGTGGGGGAAGGGTCGAGGGTGGTACTGACTGCTGGGGCACCTTCGGTGGGGGTGGTGAGCTCGCTGGCGCCTTTTCAATGGGTGCCGTTGAAGCATCAGCCCGTGGTGCAGGCGTTCGCGTCTTCAGTGACACCGACTGTGGGGGTGCTGGGGTCGTAGAGGCTTTTCCAGCCCGTGACATGCTCCTCGTTATCCTTATCTGAGGTGGAGCTCGGTCAGGGGATTCGTGTGGAGTTTCTGTCGGCTTCGCGCCTTTGGCTTCGGGCCAGTCAGGCATGTCGAAGTCGAGGTCATCTCCCTTCGCCCCTTTATAGAGCTTCGGATTGACGAGGGCGATGGTCTCCCCCAGGCCCATGGCTTGCTCCGCCACGGAGAGGGTCTCCACTGCTGAAAGCCAGCAGTCAACCGTCTGGGCCCAGTGGGGATGAGCTGCGGGTGGTGAGCTGGAGAAGCATTCAGACTCCAGCGTTGCCAGTGGGTCTTTCGGCAGGTCTGAGGTGGGGTCAATCACTCCTGCTTCCTTCAACCCTTCACGAACGTCCTTGTCTTTGAAGTCAGGTCTTCTGGACAAGGCGTCTGGTACCAGCAGTAGTGCCCCCTTGATGTACTCCATGCGCGGGACTCCCACCTCCACCAGATCCATGTACCAGCGTGCCTGCCTGCGGCTGAGCTCTCTGCCAGGTTCCATCAGCCACTCAAGGGGGCGGTGATCGCCCTGGATGTGGAAGTTGGTAAAAATGAGGTAATGCCGCCAGGTGACGGTGGTACACGCAGTGGTGCAGGGCGCCTAGTTCTCGCTCGCCAGTGTGGTAGTTCTGCTCAGCGGCTGAGAACTGGCGGCTCTCGTACGCTATCACGCGCAGGCCGAGACCATCTCCATTGTCTTGCATCAGTACTCCCCCAAGGGCGATGCCGCTGGCATCCGTCTGCACCACGAAAGGTGCTGTACCGTCTGCAGCGCCCTTGATGTTGGGTAAGGCGAGTACTGGTGCTGAGGTGAGGGCCTTCTTCAGTTCCTCGAAGGCCCACTGCTGCATGGGACCCCACTCCCAGGGTACGTCCGACTTGGTCAGCCGGGTAAGGGGTTGAGCGATCTCGGAGAAGCAGTGAATGAATCTACGGTAATACCCCGCCAGGCCCAGGAACTGCCTGACGTGGGTGACCGTTTCCAGCTCGGGCCAGTCCCTCACTGCAGCCACCTTGTCATGTTGGGGTCTGCAGCCATCCGCAGAGATGCAGTGACCAAGGAATCGCAAGGATTTCTTCAACAGTTGACACTTGGACCTCTTGAGGAAGACGCCCTTCTCCCTGCACGTCAGGAGCAGCTGCTTGACGTGCTCATAGTGCTCAGCGGCGGTGTTGCTGAAAACGACCACGTCATCAATGAAGATCCGGACAAAGGGAAGATGACCCAGAGCCCGCTGCATTCGTCGCTGGTATTGAGATGGCGAGTTCTGCAGTCCTTGTGGCATGACCAACCACTCATATGACCCCATCTGGGTGGTGAAGGCAGTCTTCTCGACATCTCCTGGAGCCATCGGGACCTGCCAGAAGCCATCCACCGCGTCGAATGAGGAGAAGAACTTCGCACCCTGCATCTCGTCGAACATCATCTGGATGTCCGGAAGGGGGTACTTGTCCTTCACTGTCTGGCGGTTGAGGAGCCGGTAATCGATCACCAGTCGCAGCTCCTTGGGGTTCCCTGGTTTGGGGACCATCAGGCAGGGAGCTGCGTAAGGGCTGGACGAGGGTCGGATGTAGCCCTTGGACATCAAGGTCTCGACGCGCTCTCGAAGTTGGCGGAGTTCCTCTGCAGACTTCTTGTAGATGCGCTGGCAGGGCGGCCCCTTCTTGCTTAGTTCGGGGTCCAGGTTAATGTTGGCCTCGTCTTGGGGATCATGCCTGAGACCATCGATGTTCGGCAGGGCAGTCGCCATCTCCTTCTCGTACTCCGAACCCCAGAAGTCTTGGAACTTGAGGGTCCACTCGGGGTCCACTTCTGCGTCTTCAGTGTCCGCAGCAGGTTTGGCGTCCTCAGTGTCGACAGCCGTCGCTGCGAAGGCAGAATTCGTATCGCCTTGGGATTTCTCAGCCATCATGAGCCAGGCGGGTTGTAACCCCGGGTCATCGTTGCCACGCATCTTCTGCGTCTCCGTGTACACCAAGTACTTCTTCAACTGAGCGGGGGTCAGGAACACTTCGTCCACCAATCCCGCACAAGCCGTGCCCTTTGGAGACTTATCTCCGGGTGCCTTCCCAGGAGAGCAACCTGTGATGGTGACGCGGTCTCCAATCTTGCCACCGCGGGACTTCCTGAGGAAGGACACAGAACCGTTCCCCTCGTAGCCCAGGGTTACGGGGGAGTGACTGCGCAGCCATCTTCCGCCGAGGATAACGTCCACTTGTATTCCCAGAGGTAGAATTCGAAGGGCAAGGGCGTTCTCCGTGTAGGTGCCCGTGGTGGTGTGCGTGTTGAACTTGGCGTACGCGGTGGCGCCTGTGATCTTTACAGATCCATCCGCTAAGGTGACTCGCATCTCGGAACCAGCTCGTGTCATGAGGCCACATCGCTTAGCACTCTGCTCCGAGATGAAGTTGTCAGAAGCTCCCGAGTCAATCAGCACCTTGACCGTGTGCCCTCTGAGGGTCGCATAGAACACCAGTAGCAGCGGTCCTTCTTCATCATGCGCCGCTGCGAGAGTACCCTCAATGTCGGTCTTCCACCGAACTCCCCCATCCGTGCGTATGCTTTTGCACTTGAGGTTGGGGAGAAGGTTGTCCGAGGCGTCGCGGCACTCCTTCGACGTTTGCCTACACGCGGCGTAGAACTCCTCATCCAGCAAGTCGATATCTTCAGTCGGATAGCTGACGAGGTTGTCTGCGCTCGCTGTCAGCAGGGCGCTCGTTGTTAAAGTGCATTCGCTCGGGGTGGGGCTGACATAAGTGGTGTCGCTGGCGGTGGGGCTCACATGAGTGGTGCCGCTGGTGGTAGGGCTCACATGAGTGGTGCCGCTGGTGGTAGGGCTTACATGGGTGGTGCCGCTTGCTGTGGGGCTCGCGTGGGGGGTATGGAGTCCAAAGGCTCTGGACTTTTATGTCACGCCCAAAAAAAGGTTGTTCAAATGGCCTAAAAATTTCAGCGTTCCTTTAGACATGTATTCGAAGGTATACATAAGTCTTACTTTTTGGATTCATGCTTTACTTTTTCCTTTTATTGGCCATGAAAGTCGCAGAATTACAGGAGAAACCAACAGAAACACTGTGGTATCTGGTATGGAAAAATTGATACAAATCAACATAAAATTTTCAATACTCACTTATTTTCAACCATTCAAATCGCAAAGCTAACTAGTTTTTGTCAAGCAACCATAATAAGACATCAATGTTATTGAAAGTGCCGCCGCCATTCCCGCCCTACTAAAGCCACAATTACATAAATGAAGTAAGGCTCCGCTCTCACATGTATATATCAATTGCTTGGTGAATCCAGCTTCGTTTGATCCCATCTAGGCACTTTGTCTACGTTGCACATTACGGTACATTCCACCTTTTCCTTCACTAGCCTTTGGAAATTGGAATGTCACTCCGCCGCTTCTTCGTTTTTGATACCGTACCTCGTTTAGGTTGTGCCCTGCAATGATCGCATTTCAAATGATACGTTCTATAATACCCACGCTCCGGAACTTTGATATTTTGGTGACACCACCACACCATTCACACTGCGGTAAGTGTTGCACTCGCCAACACCGCAACACAACGCATGCGCACGCTCCGGAACTTTTATATTTTGGTGTGAGCACCACACTGCTCACATTCAATATGTCGGTATATTTCCGTAAACGAAATATGGACACTATTATAAGCATACTAGTTGCAAGAAGGAACTTATATAAGTGAAGAAATTATTACATGCATGTGAGGGAAGATGGCATAATTTATGTGAGAGTTAATACTAATATATATGTATCCAGCAAGGTAAAATATATGTATAGAGTACCAACCCAGTTGAGCTTAACGCAAGAGAAATAATTGAGTTAAGGATTCCAATAAATAATCGTGCCAATAAATCATAATGACAAAATAGTTTACCTATATAATCTTGAATCCCTGCGAGCAAACCCCAACAATAACGTCAAAAACGGCCCCCTACATCACCGAACATCTCCGGTATGAGTTGTGGAAGTGGTAGAGGGAGCTATTACCTTTCATTCCCGCCCATCATCAGACGCCCTCAAGCTGTACTCGAGAATCTACGGACGCTCGCGGATCTCGATTTCTCGCAAACCCTGCGAACAAACCCCAACAATAACGTTAAAAACGGTCCCCTACATCACGGAACATCACCAGTATGAGTTGTGGAAGTGGTAGAGCGCAGTGGAAGCGCGGTGGGCCCATAACCTGCTGAATATATCAGCTTGACTGTATATTCACTGTGAGTCACATAATCAGTATATCTCGATAACAAAGAGTGAGAACTTCCCGTTATATGTTCGGGGTCTAGGGTTCCGGGACCGGTGACAGTCATACACCCTAACTATAGGAATGACAGTCGGGGTGTCACTTCCAACAGGCTATTACCTTTCATTCCCGCCCATCATCACACGCAACCGAGTTGTACTCGAGAATCTACGGACGCTCGCATATCTCGTTTTCTCGCAAACCCTGCGAGCAAACCCCAACCGTAACGTTAAAAACGGTCCCCTACATCACGGAACATCACCGGTATGAGTTGCGGAAGTGGTAGAGGGGGCTATTACCTTTCATTCCCGCCCATCATCAGACGCCCTCAAGCTGTTCTCGAGAATCTACATGCGCTCAAAGATCTCGGTTTATTAAAGCGAACCCTGTGAGCAAACCCCAACTAGAACGTAAAAAACGGTCACCTACATCACGGAACATCACCGGTATGAGTTGTGGAAGTGGTAGATGGGAGCGTCACCTTTCATTCCCGCCCATCATCGGACGCCCCCGAGCTGTACTCGAGAATCTACACGCGTTCAAAGATCTCAGTTTAAAGCGAACCCTGTGAGCAAACCCCAACTGGAACGTAAGAAACGGTCCCCTACATCACTGAACATCACCGGTATGAGTTGCGGAGGTGGTAGAGGGGAGCGTCACTTTTCATTCCCGCCCATCATCAGACGCAACCGAGCTGTACTCGAGAATCTACATGCGTTCAAATATCTTGGTTTAAAGCGAACCCTGTGAGCAAAATAATCCCAACTGGAACGTACAAGGCGGTCCCATATACAACGCTAGATACCTAGTTTGAGATGCTCAAGTGTTCTTAGGACAAGTACGTAAAATCTGCGCCCAGCGTTGCACGTTTCCGGACAATATAGTAAAAGGAATGAACGTGGGGAGATGGCTTTTGCTCACCCACGTTGCGCGCTCTTAAAAGCTTCGTCAAAAGAACACGTTCATAATTGAGGTGAAGACCGAAGCAAATATGCCTCTACCATGTAGTTTCGGATAATTTATCTCTCCAAAATGGGCGGGGGAAATGATCACTCTGCACACGCTGCATTTTTATCAACAGAAAACAACAGAAAATACCTGGAAAAAGGTAGTGAGATTTACGGCTGTTTTCTTGGTTTTGGCATAAAAGACTTCTAAAATGTAACAAACCTCGAATAATCGAACCTCGATCGCTTCGGCCACGGCTCAGAGACTCCGGTTCCGGAGTGCTGCCCAACGATATGTTCTCATCTTCACCATTATTCAAGAGTTCAAGTTATGATATAATATATAATAACTTATAATATAATATATAACTTATAATATAATATATAAGTTAATCACGTATGTTGCCCATACGAGGTGACACTCGACTGCACCCTACTATGACACCGGTATGATAATGATGGAAACCTACAGTATTGCGCAACATAGCATATTATAGTTACGCTCACAGCAGATCACACCACCGCGCAGCAGGGCATGGCATCCGGCTGAGGATGTTCCCCGGAAGCTTGGCGGCACTGGTTGCATGCTAGGCGGGCAGCGGTTGCATACTGGGCTGGCATCAGTTTCATGCTGGGCAAACATGGTTTACTGCTTGGCGGCCAAATGGTTGCATGCTAGGGGGCATTGGTTGCATGCTGGGCATTCATGGTTGCATGCTGGGCAAACATGGTTGCATGATGGGTGTGCCGCATTCACATACTAGGCTGCTACTGGTGCATGATGGGCGGGCAGTTCCTTGCGGGTTGTGCAGCGGTTGCAGCCTTGGCAAACTTGGTTGTATGTTGGTTGCGCGACGGTTGCATGATGGGCTGGCGGTTGCATGCTGGGCAAACATGGTTGCATCTTTGCGCATGTAGCGGTTGCATGATGGGTATGCCGCAATTGCATGCTGGGCGCGATTTGCATTCTTCGGGCAGCGGTTGCATACCGGGCGAGCATGGTTGCTTGATGGGCGGGCAGCGGTCGATCGCTGGGCTAGCAGCGGTTGCATGCTGGGCAGCGGTTGCATGCTGGTTGTGCAGCGGTTGCAGCCTGGGCAAACTTGGTTGCATGTTGGTTGCGCAACGGTTGCATGATGGGCGGGCAGCGGTTGCATGCTGGGCAAACATGGTTGCATGCTGCGCATGTAGCGGTTGCATGATGGGTATGCCGCAATTGCATGCTGGGCAGCGGTTGCATGCTGGGCAGCGGTTGCATACCGGGCAAACATGGTTGCTTGATGGGCGGGCAGCGGTTGATCGCTGGGCTAGCAACTGTTGCATGCTGGGCAGCGGTTGCATGCTGGGCAAGCATGGTTGCATGATGGGTATGCCGCAGTTGCATACTGGTTGTGCAACGCTTGCATGATGGGCGGGCAACGGTTGCATGTTGGGCTAGCAGCGGTTGCAGGCTGCGCAAACATGATGGGTATGCCACAAATGCATCTTTGGGCAGCGGTTGCATGCTGGGCAGCGGTTGCATACCGGGCGAACATGGTTGCATGATGGGCGGGCAGCGGTTGCAAGCTGGTTGTGCAGCGGTTGCAGCCTGGGCAAACTTGGTTGCATGTTGGTTGCGCAACGGTTGCATGCGGGCGTGCAGCGATTGCATGCTGCGCAAACATGGTTGCATGATGGGCGGGCGGCGGTTGCATGCTGGGATGGAAGCGGTGGCATGCTGGGCAAACATGGTTGCATGCTGGGCGGCACTGGCATACTCGGTAAACATGGTTGTACTTTGGGTGTGCGGCGGTTGCATGATGGGCGGGCAGCGGTTGCATGCCGGGCTAGCAGCGGTTGAATGTTGGGCTGGCACTGGTTGCATGATGGGCGAACTTGGATACTTGTTGGGCTGTCTCTGGTTGCGTGATGGGGCGGCTAGAGGTTGCATGATGGGCAAACATGGTTGCATGATGATGGGCAAACATGGTTGCATGATGGGCAAACATGGTTGCATGATGGGCGTGCAGCGGAAGCATGATGGGTCTGCCGTAATTGCACGATGTGCGGCACACGTTGCATGCCGCGGAGTCTCGGGCGCTCCTCACTCGACTGCGCAGTGCCTAGCCGAGTGTGCGCCCGAGACGGGGCTGTCAGGAGTTCAAATTGAGCTTAGCACGGGTATATCCCGCTGAGACTGCAGCCCCTCCCTCACTGCCATGCACATAAGCATATGCAACCGCCATTGCTGTGTTGTGCTATGCATATGCAAATGCTATGCTGTGCTATGTTGCGATATGCATATGATGCCTTGTGCTATGGAGATGCAAATGCTATGCTATGCAGATGTAAAAGTGGTGTCGTGCTGTGTTGTGCTATGCTATGCATATGCAAATGCATATGTTGTGCTATGTTGTGTTATGCATATGCAACGGCCATGCTTGTGCTGTGCTATGCATGTGCAATTATTGTGCTGTGTTATGCATATGTTGTGTTGTGTTGTGCTGTGCTGTGCTGTGCTGTGCTATGTCGGATCTCCGGAATCCACTTCCGCAGCTGGATGCCATGCCCTTGCTGCGCGGTGTTGTGCTCTGCTGTGGGCGTAACTATAATATGCTATGCTGCGCAATGCTTCGTGCAGCAAATGCCGCTGAGTCTCGGGCGCTCACTCGACTGCGCAGTGCCCAGCCGAGTGTGCGCCCGAGATGGGGATGTCAGGAGTTCAACCTGAGCTCAGCAGGGGTATCCCGCTGAGACTGGACCCCCTCATATGGCTATAACTACAAACTCCAGCGTGCATTGTACCTGAGGGTCTGACGCAGTCGGGACTGATATCTGGGGAAAACCTACTTCGAAAAGAAAAAGCCATAGACTGTGCAGAATGCCCTGCGCCATAGACACCCCGTTAGCGAAACCGTTGGGTTTGATCTCAAGCCGGGAATCAAGTTCCACGGACGACGGCCTCTACAAGCATAGTGCAGCGGGATAGCGGCGCCGTTTTGCAACACAAAGAAAGTGAAAAGCAGAAAACAATCAAAAGTTGAAGCTGTCACAATAATACCAATCGAACTTCACACCAAGCTAGAATAATTGTAGTTTAACGATACTTTAAGAAATAGCTCGCAACGAGGAAACCTAGGATCCAGCCGCGTACCTGCCAAGCTCAGCAACCAGAAGCGAAAGAATGAAAAGCGTCTGTCTCGTCATGCAGGCTATGCGCCATGCTCGTTATGCAGGCTATCACTTTACGTACCAGCGCAGATCCCGGCGATGCTTACAAAACAGGGCGCACGGGCTCTGATCCCCCGCGTTCCTTGGCGCGCGAATCTGTGAGCTGCGAAGGATCTGCAGGCGCATAGCCGCAGCTGTGAGCGTGGCATCATTGCGGAGAAAGAGATGCCCGACAGCGCCAGGATCTTACCTGCTCCTGGCGCAGGTGCAAAATTCATTCGCGAGGTATTACGTTGAACAAAAACTTGAGTCTGCAGCTTAGCTGTGACACAGTAGGGTTTCTGCTCTGAAACCAAGACAGGAACTAGGAGCAAAAAATCTCTCGTCTGCTGTGTATCCTGCACATTGGACTGTTACAGGTAACGGATCCGTGCAGAGCTTTGATGTTGGTCGAGAACGCTCGTCTTATCGACAAGACGTATATCGACTCAGTTATCGGCACGCCGGCGAGGGGCGCTATGACCGTCCCCGCTGAGCGGCGTCGCCACGAGCAGAGCAGCGGGGGGAACGCTCATCTCGACTGCACCCTACCGTGACACCGGTATTACTCTGGCTTGCCAGAGGTTACGAGCTTCGGCCGCTGCGCGGCCGATCGCGCGATTCTCGACAGACAACAATGGAAAGCAGCTCGTAACCTCCGGTGTAATACAGAAAAATAGAAAATCCTTAAAAAAGTGAAAAAAAAATCGCGTCCGGAGGCTCGTGGTCTCAGCCAGAGTACACCGGTATGATAATGATGAAAACCTTCAGTACTGTACTCTATAGTTTGGCTATCATTGGCTATCATTGACTAACTTTGGCTATCTGATTTGAAATTATGACAGCCCTGTCATCGGGGGGTCTGTGGGGGTATCTAGGGGTCACAAAAATTAAAATTTGCCGATTTCATCGCCGGTAAGGGTCCCCTTCGTCGACCCCCCCAAATTTCAGTAGGTTTAGGGTTTAGGTTCTGGGTTTAGGGTTTAGGTTCGAGAAATTACGTGAGAATTACGTCAGAAATCGTAATTTAGTTCAAATGCGTAATAAAATAGGGTAATGGGTATGGGGTAATGGGCATTTCTAAAAAAAAATTTAAAATGCTATAAGTTTTTTTACAAAAATACTTTTCTTCCTTTGAAATACTTTTCTAAACAACCCATTACCCACTACCCCTTACTTTTTATATAAATAAATATATATATAAAGTTAAATAATTTTATGTTAATCTCTCATATTCCCCCATATTCCCTCATATTCCCTCATATCAAAATTTGCCGATTTAATCGACGATGGGGGGTCCCCTACGTTGACCCCCAAAAATTTCAGCAGGTTAAATCGCGGAAATAGCATCGTCTCGGTCATCTCGGTAAAAATGCGTATTTAATAAACGAACGATAGGGTACCGGGTAGTAGGGTAACGGGCATTTTTAAAAACATTTTCTATTTCATAAAATTTATTCTACAAAAATACTTTTCTTTCTTTGAAATACTTTTTAAAATAACCCATTACCCTACTACTCATTACCTTTTATTTAAATAAATAAATGTTAATTTATGTTATTCTCTCACATTCTCTCACATTCTCTCATATCCTTTTTTTTAACTTTATATTTTTATAAATTTATATTTTTATAAAATTATATATTTATAATCGAACTGAATTCATCGCGTGCGCGTTTGACTGTCGCTCGAATAAATCAGAGCTGGCACACGAAAATCAGAGCTGGCACACGAAAATCAGAGCTGGCACGCGAATATCGACCTTGCACCCAAAAAATCGACCTGGCACCCGAAAAATCGACGGCACCCGAAGAAAATCGACTGGCACCCGGAAAATCGACCTGGCACCCGAAAAATCGACACTGGCACCCTAAAATCGACTGGCACCAAAAATCGACTGGCACCCCAAAAATCGACCTGGCACCCCAAAAATCGACCTGGCACACGAAAATCAGAGCTGGCATAAGAAAATATCTTATCGTAATCATTCGACGGAAATGGATGATACCAACAATATGAATTATATATTTGTCATTTACGATAGTACCATTTACCATTTACGATGGTACCGTTTACGTTACTTCGATGACCAATAAGATTACGTCGAGTCCGTAATACACCCGTTTCATTGGCTCACGATGTCACGAAGTAACGTAAATCGTAAATGGTTCGTTCCTAAATCGTAAATCATAAATTGTACACACCTTTCAGCTAGCACGGTCGCGAAACGTGTCACCTCCACACTAATTTTAGGATGGTCTGCGGAAGCATGGTGGTTGGTAAAGCGGAGGCTTTCCGGAGGTTTGTCGGTTACTAATGCAGTGCTACAATTTGATTGGCTGAAAAACAAAAGTAACGGTCACACCTCCGGAAAACCTCCGGGAAAACCCCTGCTATACCCCTTACGGCATCGAGCACTGTATCGAGCATCGAGCAACGCCTCGAACGCGCGCTTCCCACCAATTACAAGCTCGTATTTTGTAACGGCGAGCCTGCCCGAGTCCTGAGCGCCCCCTACGCCCATCCTGAACCCAGTCCTACCGCACCCCACCCCCTAGCGCTAGGCGATGATAAGAAAATTAAATTTCTGCCGATTCTGCCGATTTGATTGACGGTAGGTAGGGGGTCTCCCCCATTGACCCCCCCACATATTTCAAGGTGTCTAAAAATTAAGATTTGCCGATTTAATCGCCGATGGGGACCCCTTCGTTGACCCCCCCAATTTCAGTATGCTTAGGGTTTAGGGTCTAGGTTTTAGGGTCTAGGGTTAAGAAATTACGTGAGAATTACGTCATGGGTCGTCGGGGGTCTGAGGGGGGTGTCTAGGGGTCACAAAAATTAAATTTTGCCGATTTCATCGCCGGTGGGGGTCCCCTTCGTCGACCCCCCCAAATTTCAGTAGGTTTGGGGTTTAGGTTATGGGTTTAGGGTTTAGGTTCGAGAAATTACGTGAGAATTACGTCAGAAATCGTAATTTAGTTCAAATGCGTATTTAATAAAATAGGCGGGTACCGGGTAGTAGGGTAATGGGCATTTGAAAAAACATTTTCTA
Source organism: Cymbomonas tetramitiformis (assembly GCA_001247695.2). NCBI lineage: Eukaryota > Viridiplantae > Chlorophyta > Pyramimonadophyceae > Pyramimonadales > Pyramimonadaceae > Cymbomonas > Cymbomonas tetramitiformis. Next base: position 30,468 of record LGRX02012928.1, read on the forward strand.
AATCATAAAATTTATTCTACAAAAATACTTTTCTTCCTTTGATATACTTTTATAAACAACCCATTACTACGTACTCATTACCTTTTATATATAAAGTTAAGTAATTTTATGTTAATCTCTCACATTCCCTCACACTCCCTCATATTCTCTCATATTCTCTCATATTCTCTCATATTCTCTCATATCTTTAACGAGGTCAAAACATTTTGCATATTTTTCATTTTTATGATTTTTGTAATCTATTTCCCCCCCATTTTTAACTAGGTTTTATGCCGCATTTTTGTCTAATTGAGCTTGAATTTTGTTAAGCGCCGCCTTTCTTTCATCTTCGGTATATTCTAAACTATTCAAATATTGAGTATAAGCCGTGTTTGGTTCGTGGGCTGCGACTTCCGATAATTTTACGATATCTACCTTGAATATTTTTGAATAAATGTTTTCGGTCATTTTTCGGAAGATTTGATTTCCGATTCCAAGAATTGAGGTCATTTTTTTGCCCAAAGCCGATGATGTAAATGGTCTTGGTGGTTTTGCGTTTGTCTCTAGAAGATGTTCTCGTGGATTGTTTTTATCCTTTATCGAATCATTGATATACTTTTGCACTAATGGATTTATAATGTAATCAATTTTGAAACTATTACCCGTTTTTAAATCGTGAATTCGCATATGTCCATTGTTAAAATTGTAGTAGTTTGCATTTTCATCGGTCATTTGATTATCACTTTTGACCAGTTTTACATTGTCATAATCTATTCGTGGAGTAAAGCTTAAGGACTCTTTACTCAAATCTTGTTTTGAATACATCCCGATGCTATAAAGCATAGCTATTAAATGGTCCATTGAACTCGGTTTTGACTTTCTTAATTCTAATTCTTTTTTGAAAACATTAATAAAGTCGTCGACATAATCGGTGGTATCACTTATTTTTTATTAATCTTGCTTCCTTGTATGCTTCGTTGTAATATTTTAGCTTGTAAATCAAAAAATTTGTAACGTTCGATTCCAATAATTTTCATTAAATCCTCGTTCTTGGTATTATACAACTTGGGAGTTAATTGAACTTGTTTAATTCTTGTCGTTTCATTTTTATATGCCGTATTTAACATTTCAAGTATTTCTTCATTAGTATATTTTGTATACAACTCCGTCCATTTGGTTGCTTGTAAACTAAACACCTTGACAAAATTGTTGACAACATTTTTCCATTGCTTTTTGGTAGCTTCGGAAATGCCCTCATCCGAATCTAAAATTTCGAAAATTTCATCTCTTGATAGTACATCTTTTTGACCCGAAGGTGGTAGTGTGTTGGAAGGTGTAGTAGTGGAGGCGGTTTGTGTAGTTGTCGTATTAGATGTTTGAGTTGTCGTTTGAGCTCGTATTGGTCGTGGTCTTGGTACGGCAAATTTCAGTTTTCGTTCCTCCGCACACCTCGATAAAAAGGCTTTTTGTTCTCGTGACCAATCATACTTTTCTAGAGTATCTTCTTGTGGGCAATAATTAGGATTATTTTTAGCTCTTAATATGATTTTTTCCATATTTTGTTGAGTCTTGGTTTTATTATAATATTGTCGCATTTGAGCTCGTTTTTTTTCGTCGATTGCATATAATTTTTCTCGGATTTCTCTTGTTAAATATGGTTCCGGATAGTCGTTTTTCAAACGGTATTCTTTTTCCGCCATTCTTTTTTCCGGTGTGCTCATCTTCGCTTATCTAATACTATTTACGACTATTTTCTTTAAGTTAAAAAAACGTAAGAAAATGTGTTTTCTTATAATGTATGAGACTTTTAGAGTTATTTTGCGGCACGTGCTCGGTATCAAATGCGTTATGTACAAAATATTCCGATTGTGAAGTTGTGTCTCTTGACATTCTTAAAAAATTTAACGCTACGATTACGACTAACATCCTAGATTGGGATTACACAATCTACAAACCAAAACATTTTGATATAATATGGGCAAGCCCTCCGTGCACAAGTTATTCAAAAGCACATAGAAAAGGTGTCCGAAATCTAAATTTGGCTGATGCGATGGTAAAACGAACATTAACCATTATAGAATATCTCCAACCCAACTATTGGTATATTGAAAACCCATCGGACGGTGGCTTGTTGCAACATAGAGATTTTATGCAATCATTAACACAATACAAGCATACGTGTTCATATTGCAAATACGGGTTTGGTTATCGTAAAACCACAAATATTTGGACAAATAAACAAAACCTTGAGTTGAAAATGTGTTCCAAAAAAACATCTTATTGTGATACTAAAATAAATTATGGGAAGCACATTGAAACCGCACAACGGACGCGTAGCTCAAATGCAAATATTGGTTACGGCGTTAAATGTGTAGAAAGTGCATATCGCATTCCCTATAATCTTATACTCGATTTAATGCCATAAAAGGTATTGGGTTGCGGGTAATGGGCATTTCTAAAAAAAAATTCAAAATGCTATAAGTTTTTTTACAAAAATACTTTTCTTCCTTTGAAATAGTTTTTAAAACAACCCATTACCCCATACCCCGTACTTTTTACATTATATATATATATATATAACTTTAAGACATAACTATACTAGAGTATACTTGAAGCACTAACAACATAACAAGTATTCACTATATACACCGAATACTAACAATCTCGCTTTTGATATGGCTTCTACTTCGAATTTGTTGTACGACGCTCCCCACGACATTCAAGTAATCATTTGGAAATCCTATTTTTCAAATATTGTCTTGAAAGAATTGAAAGCACGTGCTTGTCAAGAATACACATTTATCAATAAAAAATGGTATGATGTTTTATACACCAAAAATCGTCCTCATTTATATGATTTTTATTGTTGTAATGACATTGTAATGTCTTTGAATATTAAGAAGAAAAATATAAAAATTAATATCAAAAAAGGCAATGATATTCGATATATATTTATGGTGGAATATGAGAAGAATAAGGACGCCCTACAAAGAAATTGCGAAGACAACAATTTGAGCATTAAAGGAACGATGAAAATATTAAGCAATAGATTGAAGTCTTTATAATTTGTTATTGATAATTAAAACCTAGCAAAGACTTCTTTGTTAACATATATAATTTGTCACGTTCACTTAACTCCACGGATGGCGATTCGTTGATTTCGCTTTTAGATACTTTTTTACTTTTTTTTTTTGTTCTTTACAACAATTTCTTCCTCCTCACTCGATTCGCCACTTGACTCTTGTACATAAACAACTTTTTTCTTGGGCTTAATTTTTTTAATAGATTTTTTATGAATTGTCACCTCGTCCGTTTGATGGTCTTTTAATTGTTCCTCATCTATTGAATCGTTAGTATCACATTCGGGTTCGGAATCATCCTTGGTCACCGCCTTTGATATCACTTTTTGAGCTTTTTCGTGCATTTCCCTCTTTTCTATTTCATTTGCTAATTTGATGTCGGCTTTTTGTTTAGATTTTTCACGTCGAATCGCTAACGCCTTCTCTCGAGCCTTGGCAAGAATTTGTTTGTGTTCATCGGACAACGGTTCACCTTTCTTTGGCATTTAATATAAACAAAAAGAAAATAAGCCAAACTAAATTTACTTGCTTTCACTTTTGTTTTGTGGCATATATATACCACCTATACTAGATTGATTGGGATACTTTAAATGTTTAATTTGTGGATGATAACGAGGTCTATAGAACACAACCGTTTCCGCGTTAATTGGCGTTTTATTTGTCACAAGATAACTCTTATAACCTACTCCGTCCGGATATGAACCTCGCGAACTTCTTTCAAAATATCGACTTACGGAGCGGCACGGTTCTATCATCGAGGATGCCGGGCGGTGAGTGTTCATTAACATAGGATTCATAGGTCCATTGTTACCTCGGAATTTTGAAAATTCATTTAACTTATTACCACCTACAATCGGTTCATTGACGACATATTGTGGAGCTTGGAGACCGGAGCGAATTTTCATTTGGTTTTGGAATCCTTTTATGCGTAAAGACATTTCTTTTATATAATAATTGTTAATATAATAATTCGATAAATATGGCGTCATTTCACACCAAGACTTTTACAAAATATGACGACTATGCTACTCCTAAGTCCGCTTTTGAAAATATCAAACAATTTATTCCGAAAGAAAAAATCTTATATGAACCGTTTTATTGTGATGGAATTGCGGGCGAATACCTACAAGAGATTGGTTGCCAAAAGGTTATACACAAACCAACTCTAGATTTTTTCATAGATAGTGAAACATTAGATTATGATTTCATATTGTCAAACATCCCATATTCCCAAAAAAAAGAAGTATTGACGCATTTAAAGAAAATTGGCAAACCGTTTATGTTGTTGTGTCCGATATCAATGCTCAACACAAACTATTTGCGCGAATTATTTGCAAATGACATCCAATTAATAATACCTAGGAAACGAATTCAATTTTACAAAATTGTAAATAAAGAAAGAACTTTCCCGGGAAAATGTAATTTTGAAACGGCGTGGTTTTGTTATAAAATGAAATTACCTCGAGACTTAAATTTCCTCTCTTAAAAATTTATTTTCTATTTCTCCAATATTCCCTTCCATAAGAAACATATATCTCGCGGTCTTGTTTTACATTTCGATTTAATACTATGTTCCCTACATTGTTGATTCTTGCATTATTCTTACATCCCATTTTTCTAGCATCTAGAGGCGTACAACTATTGTATTTGCCCGCGACCGAATTGGTTTTTGCGGCATCAAAATATGCATTTGGATTGTTGCTCCAAATATGAGTCCTATCCTTCACACTCGGAAATTTGGCGTTCATTTGTTGTAACGTCATTTTGTCGGTTCCAATAGTGTATCTTCCAACCATCGTGCCTTTCTTTAAATTGCTCTTGGCATATACACCTTGACCCGAGTTAGGTATTTGGCTATCGCCGACTACAACTTGCTTGTGTACATAACATAATGGACTCCATTTGCAAGTCATATTCTTACATCGATGCCCGGATTTGGTCATAGCCGTACATCTTTCACAAGGAGTTTTCATATATATTTACTATTAACTTTCCATTTTTAAATTGGCATTCGGTACTATTAGCTCATTAAAGCATTTCCGATACTTCTTATTTGAATCTTTGGGGTTCAAGTCTATAAGCAAAAAACAATATTTTTCTTTGGTAGCATAATCATATACTTCCATAAATTCTTCAAGAGGTATCTCTCCCGAAACACTTTTATATACATTTTCCATCTCTTTCTCGTCATATATTTTGAACAAACATAATGCCGTTGCATTGTTTCTTACGGCACGAGGTAAACCAAATTGGGCGCTTGAAAAGTTTTGGACGCAAATCAACAAACTCAAGCCTAGAGCACCTCCCATATTTTTTGAGAACATTCCGCAATGTCTATGCCGTACACACATATTTATAAATTTTCGGTTACCAAACAACCGAGTGCTTTGTGCATCATCAACGAATGCTATGATTCTCGGTTGATGATGATACTTATATGTCGGTGGTTGATAATTGTTTGAAGCAAATTTTAACAAGTATTCTGGTGGGATATCGAGTATACTTACCGAATCGCTATGTATCATTTTCATAACTTGCTTGTAAATTTCCAATTCTTTTAAATAGTTTTCATAACCTTCCGCTTCATTGTCCATAATTTCTAATACATTATCAATGGTTTTTGGGTCGTCCGGGTCGAACACATCTTCATCCTCTATATCTAGGTCTTCCATTAGTGATTTATTGGATGAGAATGTTGAGCTTATGCACAATATACGGTCGCAATTGTCATCTTGTTTAAGCATTCGTAAATAGTTACACGCCGAGGTCGATTTGGCTGAACCACGACGACCTACCAATAAAATGTTGAATGGTTGTTTCAATAGGTTTTCGCCCGTTTCGTATTGAAATGCACTAGCTTTGGGCGGTTGAATTTTAAGTTTTGTATCATTCAATTTAATTGTTTTCATTAATATAATACTATTTAAAAAATGAATTGCATTGCCGACATTCCCGAAAAGTGCTTCACCTACCGGCAAAAGGAACTTATGTGCGACTATTTTAAACATTATAAGGAACTACATCCACATCTCCCCCATTCGATTCTAGTATACACAATTAAAGCATATATGGTAAATCCCGACAAATTCCAAAATTGGTACGATAATAAATCCTTGGTAAAACCGAAACCACGTGAAACTCAAGAAGATTATTACAAGTATGCCAAAATGAGTGAACAAGAGCTAAGCGATTATGTTAAAAATAATGTAACCATATAGTAACGATGAATGTCTCGAAATTCTCAAAAATGTTATACTTTAATAGCGAACAAAATAGTTTACTCGATTCACGACTGGGTCAATATAATATTCCGAGTCAATTGCTTTCATATAAGACGACGGACCAATTGCAACTCACCGTTAATGATTTTTACATTGAAAAGACATTTTATGATATAAATCAAACGAACAATACATTTTTTTTGGGAGACAAAACAGCTAATGCCAACAAGTTGTTTAAAATTGAAATCAACCCCCAAAATTTTCCTTTTCCTAAAACATTTGACGACGCACAAATTTTGGCGGCTATAGGCGATGCTATAAATAATCAACTAGGACCCGCCGGTTCCGCCGTGACGGTGACGGCTAGTGTAGCAACACAAGCCGATGCAAACCTCAAATTAATTGTGTTGGAATTCGACAATGATTTGGAAGATAAGTTTGATTTTTACTCCTTCGCAACCAAAAGCATAGCGAGGTGTAGCGGAACTTTGTTAAATGCAATAAGCCCATTTGCATCAACGGTAAACGATGCACTCAACAACGATTCGAGCGAACTTTTAGGGGGCAATCCGGTTCGGGAGCGAGATTTGGTAGGCAAATCTGAATTGAGCCAATTAGAACCGATGTTTCAAAAGACATCATCAAAGACTATGCAAAGCTACTTTCCATTTACATCGAACACAATTCGAGAGTTATATCTCCGCACACAATCGTTAGTTTCAAGCTCGGCTTTAGAGGTTGTTAATCTAAGTCAAGCTAGTGACGACCAAGTCGGTGAGATGATATCTAGTGATATATTATTTAAAATTGCTATCGACGACTTATCTAAGCCATCATTTTCATATATAGATGCCAACAACAATTATAGCGTTATCATAAGTCCAAGTCTATTGTCACAAATAAACTTTGCATTAACGGACTCACGTGGAAGACTAATGTTTCAAATTTCAAAAGACAATGGTCGGACGCCGTCGTCTCTTATTAGCCAAGCTCGCTCAGGAAATGTATATTTCAGTTTTTCATTAAAAGTTGAAGTTATAAGCAATGATTCGCAATAAATTTATCTGTATTATATATTATTATAAAGAAATGTTAGACAGCTATTATCCCGAATCTTTAAGTTATGCGACGACTCAAATGACAGATTTTAGCCAGAATCAATTTGAATTATTGACATCAAACTCGACCGTTGTGAATGGTGGAGGAGGTTCTTTGGAGATAAATTTACCTATAAATAGTTTTATCGACACGCGCAAATTTGCTATAAGATTCTTTGCCAAAACCAATCGTGCATTTACGTACGATAGTGGAGGAGGTGCATTGAAAACGTGTCATTCATTTTTGCCGGAAATATTCAACCTATTCTCTAGATATGAGGTAAGTATAAATGGTGTTATTGTAAATCAATCGGTGGCTCAAGCATCTGACATTCAAGAGGTTAAACATCTAGTTAGCGACCATTTAGAAAACGAAATAACATATAGAAGCGTGTTGTCGAATTGTGGCTCGGAGGTATCCAATTAACTAATGGATTGATAACGGGTTCAGCTGACGAAGATAATCAAGCGGGTGACTTTGAAGGGCGAGAATTTATTTTGAACAATCTTTTAGGATTTTTAGGAACTTGTGAGCCATCCATAATTGACTCGAGCACACTCGGGGCAATACGTATCAGGCTCTTTACCGACAATGCAGTAACGTGTTTGTTATATGGCGAACAAGGTCAAGCCGCCGGGGTATTTACTACCAAAGCAGCTGCTGCTCAAACATTTGCTCAAAATGCAAGCTTTACGTTATCTCAAGTTTCTGCATCAATCACTACATTATCCTTTTCAAGTGGAGTTGTGGAACAAAATATAGAGGAATTGATTTCAAAAGGAGCATTGACAATCATCTTTGAAAATTATGCGACATTTTTCCAAAGCGATTCGACCAATAATAAAAATGTACGATTTGCACTATCGGTCAATTGTTGGAATAAAGCTTATGCCATAACCCGTCCTTTAAATTATCGAACCGTAAACGAAACCGGGATTGCACAATATACTAATCGTCTCGGACGTCTTTATCAATTGCCATCTAAAATGTATGGCGGTAATAGAGCCTTTCGTTACTCTTGGAGCGTAAACAACGTGTTGACCCCTGCATTTCCTAATTCGCCTTTACAAGCCTATATGAATATCACTCATTCACAAGGTGACCAATATTCAATGATGGGTTCAAATCATATGCAATCGAGAACTGATTATTTCAACAATTCTTTTATATTGCCTTTAAATTTGTGTTTGGATAATGAACCGCGCCGATTGAGTGGATACTCAAGTTTAGGCACTAATAGTAGTTGCTATTTACAATGTACGGCTAGCGACAATGCATCGGCTGCCGGTGTAGCATTTGACTCTGGCAATGCGGCTACGGGTGGACCCAATGAAACTATGATTATATGTATGTTCACTTCTAAATTAATGGTATCAGCCGGACGAGTTATTTCGGTCGAATTATGATGACATTATTTATACATAGCAAGGAGTTGTTAATATAGGGTCTTCCACTAATTTCCGATGGTCATACAATTTAAACCATATGACTACATATCGTGTACCTTCAAAATTGTCCATTATCACTTCGTGGGGTAATCTTCCATCTACCTTTAACACTTTGTTTCGATTGTAAAAGTCACCGATGATTTGGTCATTTGAGTCGTAACACCTTAATGGCGCGCCTTTAAAATCTCCGAGCGCCATTGCATATTGAAAACTTATATCTTCTTTATCGACGTGTTTTTTCACATACGTGCCGGGTTCCATTTTTGCATAATTGACAACGTACTCGCCTTCCGAAAAATCTTTATCAATGATACTTATCAATTCCTTCGAAACCGCCCATAATGCTTGCTTCCATTTAGGAAGTTTTCTATCTTCGACTTTACTCACACAAACACCTTTGCCTTTCTTATGAGGCATATTGTGAGGTGTTTGCATACCGCCACCACCCAATGCTCCGGTGGTGTTTCCAAGCATAAATGACCAATTTAGGTTGAAGCGAATCTTTTTTGTTTTGTCTCGATATTGTTTATTCAATTTTACATTGCTCAACATACTTTCAATTTCACTCATCAAGTTTTGTACATATGGTAAATTCGTAATTTTTTGTGCCGTAGGCTTTATCACTTGAAAAGTGGAGTATTCCTTATGTGACCCGCATTGCCAATGATTGTCGTTTGTTTCGTCATAAAATGCATAAGTATAATGCCAAGAGTATAAATGATTATCTTCGGTAATCTCCCAAGTTTCCCAATCACTTGGCTCATCAATCCAAAAGATATGCTTCATATCCTCGTGAGCACTCAAATACATTTTGTCTTCTTTTCTCTTTACATAAACATACAAGTCATCGCATCTTTCAATTTCCACATCTATGGTCTTATTACCCCATTTGAGCATTGCGGAGTAAGACATATTTGTGAAAGTAAGTAGAAGTAAGTAAAGTATGTATGTATGTACTTGAGTATGTTGTAAATAATTCAAGTATACCTTATAGAGTTTATGTCTTAAAGTTAAAATTTTTAGGATAGATTGGGTAATGGGTATGTGGTAATGGGTTGTTTATAAAAGTATATCAAAGGAAGAAAAGTAATTTTGTATAATAAATTTTATGATTTAGAAAATGTTTTTAAAAATGCTCATTACCCACTACCCACTACCAATATTTCAATTGGCCTTTAACATATATGCTATGAACAACGTATTTAAAGCTTCGGTCACTTATAACACTAATCTGGTAGCGCGATGCCTACATCCGAAGCACAAAAACAAGCAACCAAACGATATAGAGAAAAGAATCGGGAAAGGTATAATGCGTCACAAAAAAAATATAATGCATCTTGGTATGACCGTAATCGTCTTCTGCATTGTGAAAAAGTTAAGAGGTCATATCACCAAAAGAAAATAAAAAATGCTGATAATATATATGCTATTAAAATTTAACTTAAAGAAAAACCGTATTCATAGTATATAGAAACAATGAATTATAATAAATTCCCCGAGCAAATTACTTTAAGTGAGACCTATTTTAAGTATGAGGTTATGGAACTTTTACTTAAAGTAGATGTAAATTCCAAAGGTTATGATATAGAGAATATGATGTGGCGCGAGGAGCAAACCAAATTGAAGAAGATGCATAAGTTTATGAGTAAAAAGACACATATGAACACCATAACTTACAAAAAAGCACCATACAATTTAGGTAGATATTACCCGGTGAGTGATAAGTATAATACTTGTTGTTTCCAAAATCAATATAATGTTATCCGCCGACTTGTTATGGACGGAAACTACATTTCATTTGATTTAGAAAATGCGCATCCAACAATCATATCTCAATTGTGTGAGAAGTATAACATTGAATGCTCGGCGATAAACGATTACATTGTGAATAGAGAAAGTATATTTTACAACATTCAACGAAGTTATAATGTGAGTAGAGCTAATGCAAAACACTTGATGTTAATATTGACATTTGGAGGCTCATTTCAAACTTGGTTAAATGAACTTAAACTTCCTAAACATCAATATATAGATTGTATAAAACAATATGAAGACCAAATAAAAAATATACTTACAAATGATGCCCTCGAGCACTTTCCAAAATTTGCAAAAGCCGTACAAGTAGCTTGTGAAGTAAAAAATAAGACAAAAGAAATGGCAAAATTCAGGAGTGCATTGGGGTTGTATATTCAAGAAATAGAGAGTCGGATGATGATGTGTATATATGACTATTTGGTGACGAATACTAAAATGAAGCCTGCGGCACTAATCCACGACGAGATTTTGGTATATAAAGACGATAATGTCGACATTGACAAAGTAATAAGCGAGTTGAAAGTATGTATAAAAGCACACACGTGTTTTGAAATGCAATTGAAATGTCAAGCAACTTCCGCCACGGATGAAGATTGTCGATGGCTTGAATCCCACCAACCTTTCATCGATGACATAGATGAACGACGTAGTGACCAAGTACATTGTGACCTAATACTCGAACAATTTCAAGACCAAATTTTTATCACACCATTGGGGTTAATGATATATGACGAAGAAGACGGTAGGTGGACGCTTGATAAACATAAAGGGAAAGGTTTGCATCTAAAAATCATTGAGCGCAACTACACCAAAATATTTATAAATGTTAGTTCCAAAGATGAATCAAAGTCTTTTATGAGTTTGTATGAACCCGCATACAAGCTAGTCTCTCAAAAAGCACCCGTGCTGATAGAGTTTGACGTGTCGAAAAGTAAAGGGTACCTTCTTTTCGATAATGGTGTGTTGGATTTGAAAAACTTTGAATTATTGAAGAAGCATCCAAGCTATAACTTTATCAACAAAATACATCGGGACTATAATGTTTCGGAAGATTACTCCGAATTGAAATCTGAGGTGATTAGGAGATTGTTTGATAACCCAATTACCAACATTGAAAAACGAGATTATGTGCTTGAGCAATTAGCAAGGGGGATGGCGGGTGAAATATGTGATAGACAATTTATGTTTTTGATAGGTGACACGGCTTGCGGAAAAGGGAAATTGACTTCATTGTTAAAACGTGCATTTGAAGAATTCCAATATGAATTTGATGGAGAAAATTTAAAAGCCAAAAAGTACAAATCCGATATGGAAAATGAACGAAAATGGACTTGGGCGGTTGAGCTGTGGCATAGACGTTTTGCAATAAGTAATGAATGTGACATAGGTGTTGAAGCGACAAAAAATAATTTTGGCGAACACAAAATGAGAATTGAAAAGTTGTCCGCAACCATCTTGAAAAAGTTTTGCAGTGGCGGGAACGAAACATTACCGATGCGAGAGTTGTATCAAAACGCCACAAATGTCAAAATACAAGCATATATGCTTTGTCTATCCAACGATACACCCGAGGTTGAAGGGGTCGATAGAGCATACACGGATAGAGCAAATTATGTTCAATGTGATAGAACATCTAGCGATAGCATTATGGAACCAAACGATGCTTACTTTGTGAGAGATGATAGCATTGATAATTTCGTAAACCAAGTAAATGTAGCGGATGCATTTATTAGTATATTGTGCGACTATTATCGAAAAAGTATTATCAATGGTCGAACTCCCAAACCTGAATTTGTCAAATCTGAAGTAGCGGAAAGAACGGGTTCTAATAGAGGTGGATTTGAATGGATTGAGGCTAATTATGAGATTTACAAAAGTAAAGACATTCTAAAAGACTTCAAAGGTGTAATGACAAAAGAAGGAATATATAGATTTGATTGGAAAAAAGTTGGTGATTGGTATGTTATTATTGAAAACGTACACGATTGGTTTATAAAAGATGGAAATTTAATGACCGCAACCGAATTTGGCAAGCTTTTAACAAAACATCATATATATCCCGCTCAACGAAAAATCAATGGTAGGACTAAACGTGTACGTGTTGGAATGCGCAAACCTCAAAGACACTCCGATGATGATGAATCGGATGCTTAATATGCAATTGTTAAACATAAATATATATACATATAATATACATAAAAGGTATTGGGTACGTGGTAATGGGTTGTTTTAAAAAGTATTTCAAAGGAAGAAAAGTATTTTTGTAGAATAAATTTTATGAAATAGAAAATGTTTTTAAAAATGCCCATTACTAGCTACCCGCTACTATAATAGAATTCAAACAAAATAATTGAAATCTGGTCTTACCCAAATTAATACACCTTCACCCGCCCCTGCAACTTTTGATTCCATAGCTGTACCAATAATCGAATCGCCAGCATTAGTTTGAGCGCTAATTATCTCACCGTTTACTATGCATTTAACACGTTGCCCTTTGACGTAGGTGTTGTCCGTAGCATTTGCATTCCGGCAAGTTGTAAATCCACGTCCTATTAAAACGAAACAACTCTGAGTTGCAGCACTATCTTGAATGCAAACTCCAACGGGTGTACAATTCTGATTACTTTGAGTGTATGAGTTATTGAACGGTTGAACTCCATTCACGTTCGAGATACCGTCATCATCGAACATAACAATCGTTGAAGCTGTGATTGTATTGGATGTCGTATTGACAAATGTAAAGACATCTCCGGTGAATCGTAGCGGGTTGGCTGGAAGGGTGGTATGAGCGTACGCTTTCGTAATGAGTGTCAAAGGTACGCCTGATAGTGTGAGTGAGGCGGTTGAACTTGGGTAAGCATAATTTAGCGAGTTACTTAGAAAGATACCCGCTGCATCTAGGTCTCCACTAAGATTTATGTTTGAAGCGGTGTCCCCGTTTGCGACCACTTGTGCGAGCGTACCTATGGAGCCTTGAAGTACTGCGCCACTTCTAACTTCATTTGATGCTGAATCATAATACAATTGCAAACTTTCTGAACCCACATCTGGACTAGCCCTAATAGGTCGAATATAAAAACTACTTGCGACACCGGCATTTAATTCTACCCCGCTCGCGTTCAAAACGATTGTGTTATCTGTGTTTACCGCACTTTGAGTAGAGTTTTGTCCTGCCAAAGCACCTATGTTTATGGAACTTTCACCGGCTGTATATTCACCTGCATATTTTCCAATGTTCACTGCTGCATCTTTGCAGTTAACCTGACCGCAATCGTCGCCAATAGACACGACATAGTCACCACAATTACTATTGCACGAACCGGAACCAATTGCAATCGTGTCATTACTTGTTGTATTGTTAATGGACAATGCATTCCTACCTATAGCAATAGAACGGTCTCCAATGTGGTCAGCGTTTGTATACCCTTGAGTTTGTTCTCCGATTGATACTTTACCAAAACCACCAGAACCACTTTCAATTCTAAGATTATTTCCACTGAGTTTCTCTTGATTGACAATCATTGTACCGGTACCTGTGTATGAAACATCGGCAACACTAGTTGTAGCCCCTCTAGTGGTCACATCTTGAAGTGTAGATGTATCAGGTTGAACTGGAAGATTTGTTAATCCTGACCCATCACCCACAAATGCAGAAGCACTAATACTATTTGTGGTACTGCTTCCTTGGTCAGTTACTGATTGTAGATTCTGGTTTGCACCTGAAGGTAGATTGGTCAACAATGACCCATCCCCTCGATATTTGCCTGAAGTTAATGTGATGTCACCCGTATTGAGAACTAATGGACCGTCGTTTATCAATACCCCACTGCCTAACGGCTCAATATTAATAACCGTTTGGAGGCAAGAGATTTCATTCAACCCTGTTTCGCCGATTTTAACTCTTGTTTGTTCGACCGGGTCTAACGACTTAATCTCGAAAGAGCTGTCAAGTTCATCAAGTCCTGCTGAAAATCGTGATTTGGAGACTGGGTTGTTTAATACAAAATCATTGAATTTTATCGAGGTGTGAACTTTCAATGAGCCATCTGTCAATAAAGACATTTGTTCACGCTCGAGTGTTGGGTCTTGTGTGTCAATCCACTTAATATCGTTCTGGTATCGAATATCGCTACCGATGTGCATCGTTTGAAGCGGATTATCAATCGAGCCTATAGTTTGACATTCGACCGTATTTACCACTAATGGGTCACTTACACTTACAATAGGTTTTCCATCTTTCATTAAGGTGTCCACGCTCAAATTCTTTATGAATGCATTTTCGCCTAAAGAGAAAGTTGACATTGTTATATATTATAAACTTAAGATTTTTAATATCGAGCTAAGTCTTTTTGTATTTCACAGTCCATTTACCGGGTGTGTCTTCTTCTATATAAAACTGTCCAACGGCTGCGGCAGCTTCAAGCGGCATACTAGCTGGATTTACAAACAAGCCTTGCCCTATATTCAGATTTTTTTGCAATACTGCAACTACCCGATGTTCGTAAAGGATTTAGACTGGCTGCTACGTATTTTCTATTCGCATCGTTGTCATCATAATCATTCTCGGCTACAAATTGTTGAAAAAAGCATCTACCGTCTGCTCTTATTATCATATCATTGTCACCTTTAATAGAAGCGGCTCCATTTGCTACATTTTTATACGTCAAAATTATTGCATCCGCTATTGTTCCGGCTGGTAAATCAAATTTTAGAGCTGGTTTTCCGGGGTCATTATCCACATTTAACAATAAACCTGAATTTGTGTTTACTTTCAACGTTTCGCCACTAATAATAACATCGTTAGGATTACTTACAGCATCTCCACTTTGCAATGCAATCCCTGCATTTCCATTTCCCCTAGTATTTATCAACGTGTATACATTTACCGAAGAATCACTTAGTAATCCTGTAGCATTTTGAAATTTTATATCCCCCTCTTTGACGGTTACATTTCCATTTGTTCTTTCAATGTCACTTGTCGTACCGGACACAATTGTCCACAAACTAGTTCCTCCGCCACCCGAAGGTGGTGGACCACCATTAAACGTCGTACATTGTAAGTTTTTGCAAATGAGGTCATCGCTAACAATCGATGTACTTCCAAGCGAAAAGGCTGACATCTATAATTATTATAATATATAGAGAATATAATATATGCATTCATCAAACCATATTAGGAATTTGCTCCATTTGTCGTGTTCGAGGTATATTTGTTTGTTGCCGTTGCGAATTTTTTGCAGGTATTGGCGTTTTTGACGAATTCACAAATTTGACGCCGTGTACATAAATTACGTTATCGTCAAATTCATCTTTACGAATTCCTTGCTTTTGGTAATCATAATTTGAATGCCAATGTCTATCCTCAAATGCTCGTTGCCTCTTTTTGTCTTTGTTGCGTGGAATGTAAAACAACCAATTTGCAAAACCTTGAAGCTCATCGGGCGCATTCTTCGATGTATACCTAAAATCTGGGTCTATATTTGCTAAGATATCGGGATTCAAATCTTCCGAGACACGATTTGCATAATCTTGCGGACCTTCATTTTCTTTGGCTGAATAGTAGGCATCATACACCGCTAATCCATAAAGACCCGCATCTAAGGATTTTGATGCGATTCTTGCCAAGCCGAGGCGAGCTCTTAACGGCGATACCCTTTCCGATTCTATCTTTTTGGGAGTATAGAATTGGTTGATATCGTGTAGTTTGCTTATTTCACTTTCCGTGCTTGGTTTAGGTAAGACATATTTGACATCATATGTAGCATCCTTGTGCCTCAAACGTCTTGCGCCCATTGATACCAAGTCACCTTCGACGGCGTATATGTTATGAATTCTATCATTTGGAACGTTACCCACAGGTTTTTGAAATGGGTTTATTGCGGGATTGAATAAATGAGCCTCTTTTATTCTAGACTCTTTAGATGCATACTTTTCCATTAGATAATTTTGTACACCGCCGCCTAAGCTATCACCCGTTAACGCCACATCGCTAGTTGGATATGCATTTAATACATCTATTAAACGACTCTCAGCTTGCTTATATCTACCCGTTTCTCGTTGTTTTCCGATAAGAGTTTTTAGATTCACATCGAACCAATCCTCGTATGCTAACGGGATACGTTGTGGGTCACTAATTAAGACATCGGCATCTTTTAAACCCGACACATCACTTCCTCGTTGTGCAATGATAACCTCGTCTCTTAACTTGTGTTTTAAAACAATTGCATTTCTATCCGACAAGTCTTTATCCAAGTCGTAACTCGGCAAATCCAACATTGCATTTTGAAAACGTTGTGGGCTTTCCTTCTTAAATGCATATGCATACGAAAGCTCACTCGCTCTAGCCATCTGAGCCATCCTCTCGTCATCTTTAGTAATAGTGTTTTTGCCTATTATACGTTGACCTAACGAGGTTTCTTTTGTCATTTCTTCAAGCAATTTGCCGTATTTTGTTTTTAGAAATCGATTATGAGCTTTATCTACTTTACTCAAACTTGTCGAGGTTGTCGGCTTTAAGGTATCTATGTCATATTTTGGCTTATTAGTGATTCCGGGCTTGGTTAGAACATTTTTGCCTTTGTTTTTGATAACGAGGGGTTTGGGTTTTTGATTTGTAACTTCATCATTTGTTGCCGTTCTTTTCGATTTGGACACAAATGTGTTGTCTAATGTTCTATAGTTGAAAGCACCAAATGGTTTTTGGCATTTATTTTGGTCGGGATTTTCAAAACAACTTGTCATTATTATATACTTTCAATATATATATATATATATTTAGGGAGTTTTAAAAGTATACACCGACGAATTTCCGGAAGGACCTGTGGACGATGATGGATAACCGCCGCTAGGAGGAGTAAATGTGGATACCGAAGGATAGTTAACGGCGCCACTACTCATTGGCTTCATTTGATAGCGTCTCTCGGGCATCGCTCTATTTAACATCGCTTCCGATTTTAGAAACTCGGTAAATTGGGGATCGTCCGCAAATGTCGAAGTTTCGGGGAGAGCGTATGCCGAGACAATTGGGTGTCGTAGACGAATGTGACCTTGTGTTAAATGGTCCGTGTGACGAGATGCAAATGAATACAATTTATTCATTTGCTGTTCATCGTTTAATGAGTTGCCCCGTTTATCTCTCATTGTCGGAATGGCTGTGGTTGACTTTGCTTGTCGAGTTTTGGTGGGTGTATTAAAGGTCGCACCATCAGATTCATTTCGGAGAAATGACTTAAACTCGTCCATCAAGTTGTGCCGATTGAGCCAACTTATTCCTTCCGATGGTGAAGTTATTGTTTTTGAAATGACTTTTAAATTTTCGATTTCCGCTTTACTTTTGAATTCTTCAAATAATGCTCGCCTCTCAATTGGTGTCATATTGTCAATCTTATTTAACACAAAATGTTTATTGTTTTCTAATAGCGGGTTGAACTTGGGTTCGGTGTAATCTATAATCGGTTTGCCGTTGATTAGTATTCCGTCATCGAAATTCGGGACCGAAGGTGCATATCCGCCAGATTTTTGTGCAAATTTTTGTGTTTGTTTTAGTAAATTTTCATGACTTATAGGTGTTATTCCAAGAGCATTTGCTTCCATTTGCCTACATAAAGCCGCGTTTTTACGTTTAGTTAAAGTTGAACGTAGCATATGATTTGTATTATTAATATATAGCATAACATATTATATAACATTAAAATGGGCACCAGAAAGGAATGGATAGCGAAACTTCGCTCGTGCGCAAATGAGTATCAAAAAGGGAAAACTACTAAAATTGTCAATAAGTCTCCATCTAAACTAAAATTGCCTAGCATAAACAACACAAAAGCACCTATACGACCACAATATGATTTGTTGCCGGATGGACAATCACGAGCGATTGCGAAGACAATATATTCCCTCGAGTCACGAAGTTATTTGAGAAAACAAAAACAAATTTCAAATAGAATACGAGGAAAAAATAATCTATTATAAGATAATATACTAGTAAATGAAGTGCTCGTGTAAGGGTAAGCAAAAGAGGGCTAAAAGCTTGAAGAAAAATGCATTGTATTATAAACCCTTGTATAGGAAGCGTTCAAAACATATCTAGCTTATAAGATATATGGATATTTTCAATAATTCTTGCGATTTACAAGCGTTCGGAAATGTGTTAGTAATGATAATAGCGGCAATCTTCGGTGGCATACGAATGAGTCGTTGCAAATATATCGAAACCCCGTGTTGGAAATGCCAAAGAGAATTAATTAGTGAATCGGAATTGGCAACAAATGTGTAATTTCAAATTAGTTACACTCTAACTTGTGTCTTTTATAATCCATTTTTTGACACTCTCTCGAACAATAATATATCTTTTTGCATTTTGCACAACATTTAACTTCAACATTGACATTGCTACAATGATTGGCACACACTCTTTTTTCATTTTTAAAACCACAATCATATTCTTGCCAATCAGGAATTTCTTTATTTAAATACTCTATTACTTCGTTTGGTGGTTTTACACCTCCTTTTAAGCCCAAAATGCCTCTTCGCCAAACATACAATTGTTTTGCATATTTATTTTCAATGTCTCGCTCGGATTCCATACTTGATTTGTTTCAAGTTATGCTCATTGAATGGTATGTCTTAAAGTTAAAGTTAAAATTTGTCATTCTTTTTAAGCATTTAATGGACGATTTACATTGTTCATATTTGTTCATATATATGTCTCCGTTTAAAATAAATGGAAGTAAGTTGTCAAGTATTTCTATACACATATAATGCTTAAATATGTCTTTCGGACAATCTCTAAAGTTGTTAGCAAAGCGTGTATCCTCTTCATCCTCTTCATTATAGAGTCGTAAAATATTTGCTCGCATACTAAAATACTCTTTTGCGGAGATTTTGTATAATACATTTTCAAGTATTTCAAATTCAATTTCTTCATCCGCTCTATCCACTTCATACACATCCCAAAAAAATTCCAAGATATTATCTTCTACAATTTCTTCAATAAGCTCAAACCCTCTATCAATATTTCTTTCAAGTAAATCGTCAAAAAATAGCTCAAAAATGTTGTAAAATAGAAATTGACTTATGTCCCACATCAACAATTTGTTAGGATTAAGTATTCTATATTCCTCTATGAGTTCAAAATAATAATCATTTAAGTCATTAAATTCAAAATAAATTTTGTAATTATATATTTTGCTTTGAATTTCAATAGGTAGCGAAAAGAAAAGATTGATTTGAGTAGACATATTCGATTGCTTGTTATATACTAATATAAGTCGTCGTCTTAAAGTTAAAAAAAGGATATGAGAGAATGTGAGAGAATGTGAGAGAATAACATAAATTAACATTTATTTATTTAAATAAAAGGTAATGAGTAGTAGGGTAATGGGTTGTTTTAAAAAGTATTTCAAAGGAAGAAAAGTATTTTTGTAGAATAAATTTTATGAAATAGAAAATGTTTTTAAAAATGCCCGTTACCCTACTACCCGGTACCCTATCGTTCCGTTTATTAAATACGCATTTTTACCGAGATGACCGAGACGATGCTATTTTCCGCGATTTAACCTGCTGAAATTTTTGGGGGTCAACATAGGGGACCCCCCATCGTCGATTCAATCGGCAAATTTTGATATGAGGGAATATGAGGGAATATGAGAGATTAACATAAAATTATTTAACTTTATATATATATTTATTTATATAAAAAGTAAGGGGTAGTAGGGTAATGGGTTGTTTAGAAAAGTATTTCAAAGGAAGAAAAGTATTTTTGTAGAAAATTTTTTATGATTTAGAAAATGTTTTTTCAAATGCCCATTACCCTACTACCCGGTACCCTATTTTATTAAATACGCATTTGAACTAAATTACGATTTCTGACGTAATTCTCACGTAATTTCTCGAACCTAAACCCTAAACCCAGAACCTAATCCCTAAACCTACTGAAATTTGGGGGGGGTCGACGAAGGGGACCCCCACCGGCGATGAAATCGGCAAAATTTAATTTTTATGACCCCTAGACACCCCCACAGACCCCCCGATGACAGGGCTGTCATAATTTCAAATCAGATAGCCAAAGTTAGTCAATGATAGCCAATGATAGCCAAACTATAGAGTACTGTACGGGTTTCAGGCGGGGCGAGCGGAGGGCTCGACAAACTGAAACTCCGAACTCCAAACATCGTCTTGTGAAAATACAGTCGAGTGCAAGGAACCAAGGATGGTTACAAACTAAACAGTAAAGATGGAGTCATCAATATTTTTACACAAATCGCTCTGAGAATTGGAAGGGGCCAGATCACTACCTACTTGCAATTTGCATCCGTGTGTTATGACGTTTACTCGACCTCCTCGATTTTTGCCTTCTTATTGCCTTCTCGTTGCACTTGCTATCTCCCAGGTAAACCTGTAAACGTATACATTTTAAGATACGTGTAGTCACGGAGTCACTGCAGAAACTGTGACAGCTCTAGCGTCGCGAATCGCGTGAGCAGCGATATTGAACGAATTTTCAAGCTTCTTGAATGTGTGTTAAGCATTCGTTACTTTGAACAAAAGATAAACGTAACTTACCTAGCGTTTCTCCAGGTGCCAAAGGCGATATCAACAGACTTGTGCTACCGAATTCGATACGGGAGTGGGTATTCCAAGGTATGCAAGGAATTCCAGCGGAAATCTTTTCACTGCAGAGTTGAACTCGTGCACGCCGTTTGGGTGGACGCGACATGACATCTGCGTTGCACTTTTCGTCTGATCATTTTAGTGTTCGTCGCCAGGAACAACTGCTCAGGCCTGCGACCAAATACCCTTCGAAACACCCGAAGGTTAGTATCTGAATGACATTTTCGTCAATTTTTAACCTTGCTTTTATTCAACCTTGTCACTCGTGGCCGAGTTAAAGGGGGCGCGCTGCTTCGTTTACTCGGATCGCTCCCAAAACTGACCTCGGCGAATATGGTGGACGCTGCAGTCGTCAACCGGTGGTGGAGTATGTGGAGTCTCGACATACATAACTCCATCTACCTCGTACATGGAAGTGAACTGCGACAATGTATTCGATTCATGTGACTGCCAGACGGTGACTGGCGCATTCGCATTCTACGCGTACAATTATCCAAACGAAGAATCGTCCAATATCGGCTACGAAGAATCTGGGCAGTTGTTCATGAGCTTCATACAAGACACCGCCGGCGATGTAAGCTTCGTTGTTGTCGCCGATAAGCCTCAAGATGATGGGCAAGGAGGCGAATTCAAGATGTAGGTCACTCCTGGTGTTGCTTTTTTGTGACACGCGCCCTCACTTGCTCTCGCTTACTCTCTACAATCCTTGTACACTGGGTTCTCGGAGCTTAATATTTCCTTGTAACTGCACGCAGGAGTCTCGACGTGTCCAACAATGCGGGCAGAGGGCTACGTTTGAAGGTGAGATTGCGTTTAACCGAGCGCCGTCTGGGAGTCTAGGCAATCACTTGCTTGCATACAACAGTGGTATGAAGATCAGGAAACCTTCTGCGCTGCATCAAATTTAGTGTCAACAGCTTCGCTCTCGGAAACGAGCGACTTACCCGGAGCTGACAGCACACTGATAAAGTACTGTTATGGCTAACGAAGTTACGCTTTCCCTCACTTGATGTTGCAGGGAGCCGACGATTCAGACGGATACATCCAGTGCCACGACACGGATCCCAACTGGGTAGACAGTGAGGGTGACAATTGTGCCGAGTACGAGTCCCGTGGTTGGTGCAACCCTACCACTACGTATGGTATGAACTGGGGCGGTTGGTCTGGGAAGGCCGACTTCTGGGGCTCGCAAGATTTCTCGGACTTCGCCAATCAAGGGAAGCATGCGGGAAGTGTATGCTGCATCTGCAATGGAGGCGATCCATGGTGCCAAGACGTCGAGGGTGGCTGCAGCGGTAACACAATTACTCACCATCCCCTGGCTCCTCATCTCCAGCCGTCTTGCACTTGTGCGCCAACTGCGGAAAAAGAAAGCTGACGTGGCGGCGGCAGGCACACATAGCGAGCTCTCTGCTGCTTGATGCCGGGCCGCTGCTTGGGCAGCCAGCAGTGGAGGACAAGCTTGCTCGCATGGAGGAGGCAGAGCTAGCACTCGCTCTTGCGGCCAACACGCCGGGTGACCTTATGACGGGTGTTGGAAAAATACTTGGACCGTCTGCATCCTCGTCGTGTAGGTGGCACCTGTCGTGCTATCTTTTGACGAAGGCTACCAGCCTTCTTGCTGCCTGCCCACCTGCTGCCAGCCAACTCGCAGCCTGCCCACCTGCACCCCAAGCCTTCTCGCTGCCTGCCACCTGTTGCCCTTCTCGCTGCCTGCCCACCTGCTGCCAGCCTTCTGTACCTGCCCACCTGCTGCCAGCCTTCTCGCTGCCTGCCCACCTGCTGCCAGGCCCATGTCCAGCTGCTCTGCTTCCGCAGCTTGTGCTGAGCTGTGTCTTTTGTCGCGGCTGCAGATAACGGTTGGAACATTGATCGCGAAGGTGCAAGGAACTGGAACTATTGCCTCAGTTATTCCCACGACGACATCCTATATCCGTATGACGACTGCTACGCCTGGGACGGGTTTGCCGGGAAGGGGAGCTTTGCGTTCAAGTGGCCTTCGAGCTTCACCGACGGCATGGTGCTGGTGAGGATGCCGCGCCCCCAAAAGTGCGGAGAAGGCTCATGCTTCTTATTCAAGGAGAGGGTTTGCATTCCCTGTCTTCATGATGCGAGTTACAGGGTGGCAGCGAGTACGCCCAAGGGCCATGTCAGCCAACATATGCTGGGCGGAAGCAGTCCTTGTGGTTCTGCACACGCTCTGCGCCAAGGATTTATGCCGGGTCTATGTGTCCTACTTGTATGTGACTGTTTGCACAATTGCACAGTGATACTCATACTCCCAGGACTTGTTTACGCGTGTGCTCGCTGCTGCCAACCCCTTGCTTCGCTCAAGAAACTGCAGCTGCCGACACTTGCATCGCGCAAGGGACTGCCGGTTTGATATTGACGACGCTGTTCCATTGGGGGCTTCACAGGGTCCTCTCCCCGAGAACGACTTCTGCTGGACGATGAGTATTCCCAGCTACTCTGGCCTCTCCTCGCTGAAGCTGGGCACCTATGATGAAAGCAGCAATACCCTGAGCAAAGTCACTTTGTCAATGAGTGAAGTGGCCCAACACGGCTTACAGGTGCGCCCCCCCCCTTGGTGGAGCGGCCCAGCACGGCTTACAGGTGCGCGCCCCCCCCTTGGTGGAGCGGCCCAACACGGCTTAAAGGTGCGCCCCCTTGGTGGAGGGGGAGCGGCCGCCACGGCCACAGGTCGCCCCCCTTGGTGGAGACGGCCCAGCACGGCCACAGGTCGCCCCCGTGGTGGAGGGCGGCCCAGCACGACACAGGTGCGGCCCCCAGCCCATTGGAGCGGCCCAACACGGCTTACAGGTGCGCCCCCCCCGTTGGTGGAGCGGCCCAACACGGCTTACAGGTGCGGCCCCCTTGGTGGAGCGGCCCAACGTGGAGTGCATTGCAAGCGCCTCCCTGGTGGATGCTCTGACCCCTGTCTTTTTTGTGTCACCTGTCAGGTGTGCGCGTTTACATGTGACGAGTACTGCAGTGTCTACACCAACTGCAGGTGCGGTGTTCTGCGCGCGTTTGCGGCTTGTTGAGCGCCTGTGCATTTCACATGCGAAGCGGAGGCTGTGCCAAGTTGTCTGAGGTAGGTGCATACTGTCAATCACCTGAAATGCTTCAACAGAGATTGTGGAATTTTAGAGGTTTCTGTGCCGGTAGATCCACACCAGGTTTCTGCACCGTCGGATCGGGAGCAGAGGTGCCCGATCAAGCTTTGTGCGTGTTGCACTCAAGGGTATCAGGGGTCCATCCATGGAATGCGCAACTCTGTTCTTTTTCTTACCGCTGCCCCCATCCCAGAAGATAGAGGGCATTTGTATAAGAAGCTGTGGATCGGCCTAGAAAACATTTCACAATAGATTTCCCCCCACACACTCTAAAAACATGCAAGGGGGCTATTTCAATGAAATATGAGCAATGTGCCGTTTTGGCAAATAGATGACGGGTGTAAATGGAATCAAGAATAGTGCGGACACGCTCGAAGACACGTGCTTCTGCCACTGGCTGATCCGCAGGTCACTGAGGAGGGACCTTGCGGCCCCTTGCAGGGACTGCTCCTACAATGATCAATGCGGCTGGTGCGCGTCGTCAGGGCAGTGCCAGGGCACCTCCTCACAAGCCCTTCGGGTGCGCCCCTTGAGAACAGGCAGCTGCTCGTAGCTACCTTCATGCTGTATCCCTTGGCGAGGTGTCCTCTGTCAACGGCTTAAACATGTGAGTGTATGCCATCAACTCTTTAGATACGGTCAGCCCTCAGCACGTATTATTCACCCGTTAAACTTGCCCATCCGGCAGCGTGTGGCATTGACTGTGCGCCCTCCTGCAGCATGCGTCCTTAGAGGTGTTCCTCTGTTATTGTGTAAACTTGACACTTTGGAGGTCCCCCCCCCACAGTGCCCAAGTGGAACCTTTAGTTCGCACTGCTCCACCTGTTCTGATGGCACGAGCTGCTTCTCACCTCCACCGCCTCCTTCGC